>OVBX01003375.1:2495-17047 GCA_900406325.1 Erucastrum elatum | reverse complement strand
TAAGGATGGTTTGGAAATTTCAAAGGTGAATAGTATTGACAAAAAAAATGGAGTTGGTTTTGCATTTGACTTGAAATTGTAGGTTAGTCTTGAAAAAAGCCCTTAGTATATTCTAAATATTGGCTTACGACACGAACCGAATAGAGTTGGAATGTTGGATGCTTCTGTTTGTATTATGCTTTTGTTGGAATATTATCCGATCCGTTAACGTATTATTGTAGACAGATCTCTCTTGAAATCTGGCTCATAACATGCATGTGCAACGTGGGATATATAATTCTTATATGAATCTATCAAGACATCAATTCTTTTAATTGTTTACCGAAAATAAGATTATTTTTTAGATACTACATATAGCTAATGTTTGTTTAAATTAATTCACATGCTACGTGCAAATGTACACCCAATTATATATATGCTGTTTCATTATGGAGTCATATAAATCATATCATAGAAAAACAGTTATATAGTCGATTTCCATGATAAAATGTCTTACTAATGGAATTGACTTGCTCGTTGAAAAAAACCCAAATTTTACTTAAGATATTTATTCACTTTAGTAGTTGAAAACGACAAACGAAAAAGATGCTTAAAATAAATAATCCAAGATACCAGCATCAAGATTTTTCAAATGGATTATCTGAACGTGAAAACTTCATATCAACGTCCAAAGGAGCTCCACTACGTCCGCCACGACCATTTACGTTGCTCACATTTCCTCCACTGACGCCAAGAAAGTCCAAAGTCAACCTATCAGAGCCTCCCATGCTAAGATTGTTTCCAAAATGAAGGTCGAAAAGACTGCTACCGGACCGGCCTTGATGATCTGTTGTCGCAGCTAGAGAGTTCATTAGACCTTGAAGGTTTCCGTTATCACTATCTCCAAAGTCATTAACGACCACACTTGAAGAAGATGAAGAAGTTAGCCCTCTAAGCAAAGCAGATGGATCGTTGTTATCAGCATTGGTGAAAAGAGAAGGAACACTTGTATGATCAGCATTCTTAGTGTTGTCTTGAAAGTATCCGAGGTTGAACAAGCTGTTGTTATTGTTGTTGTTGTTGTTGATGTTTTCACCGAGGCTGATCATACCGTGCTGGTTCATGAGTGTCTGATCGTTCTGCGACAAGAATCCTTGGTTCGGAGGGCATTGCATGAGAAAGTTGGTAGGACCAGTATTAGGGTTTGTGGACTGAGGAACGAAGGGTTCAAACTTTTCGGTAGATGAACGGTTCAGATTGTAACCTGTAGCTAGAGGGGTAAAACTAGTGTTTGAGTTGTTACCGAAATGGTTGTGAGAGAGAGCAGAAGCAGCACTGCCGTAAAAGCCAGGTCTACTGCCACCTCCACCAGCGGCTGCTGCCATTGCCGTAAAGCTCACGGTAGGGTTCCTTGCTGACTCCTGTATTAGTGCATCACAGAACGCCCTATGCGTAATGTAACTATCTCTTCTGCCATAACACCCCCAAAAATGTAATTAAGACAAGTTTAATATTACAATTTATGTAAATTAATGCACAATAAAAAACGAAGAAGAATATTTTAACCAAAACGAATATAATAGAAAGAAATATAAAACCCTAGAGATGTGAAGTGTTCATCAACTACTCCTATATCACACGCTGACCACAATATTCATTCATTAAACAATGAAACCAACCACTCTTATACATAAAGTACCTATATATAATCTAATTAATTTATATTATGTATAAATAAAAAGGAAAGAGAAATAGGGAGAGGCCCACAAGAAGAGGAGTTACATGGAAAGAGGAACCTGCAAAGGTGAAGAAGAAGAAAACAAAAATGGGAATGCATAGAAACAAATCCAACTCACATGTGACCAAATTTAGCATCTTTTATTTTCTCCTATCCCATTCACTGTCTTCCTCACTTACTCTACTCATCAGCAACCAAACAAATAGATTGATGGATCCTATGTGTAGATATGCATATATGTTCATGTCCCTATGTTGTAAATATGATGTTCCGTGACCAATATAGGTCATGATATCTATATGCATAGATTTCATTCACATGTCAATATACATATAAAGCTTGCATAATGATTAGTTAGAGTTTTACTATTCACTGACCGACATATTTTTTAACTGGGATCTCAAGCAGAAGCCCAGAGTAGTAACCTTAAAAATTAAGTAAAAATTGCTTTCAGTTTTGAACATAAAATGAAAACCGCTACGATATACATCTACGGAATAACCAAAACGTTTCTGAATGTTTATTATCATATGTTCTTGTCACACTCTAGTATGTATAACCGATTCTCATTTGATATTACTGAAAGCAAATTATCACAAAAAAAAAGAAGAAAAAAGTTTATTGAAAATGTAACCAAGAAAGACGATATATAGTTTACCTAGAGAAGATGGTACCACAGTCACAGCGATACTCTTTGGTACCACAAGTCTTAGAGTGAGCTTTCCAATCAGATTGAACAGCATAACGCTTAGAGCATTTCTCGCATTTAAACTTCTTCTCACCGTGCTTCCGGTAATAATGCTTCTTGATTCCGGTGAGGTCTCCGAGAGCACGTGACGGGTCATGGTGGACGCACGTGGGCTCCGGACACAGATACACTTTCCTCTTGATCACATCTGTTTTAGACTTTTGTTTCAGCTTCCATGGAAGGTTGTGTCCTCTCCGGTGAAGCTGTAGATTCTGTTCTCTTTGAAACCCTTTGTTGCATACTTCGCATAGGAATCTGTTCGTCGCCATTATCGTCTTTGGAGACAACGCTATCACTTCAGCATCTGGATCTGTTAAATTAAAAAAAAAAACAAATAGACAATTTATACATAAAGCAAATATTGAATAGACTAATCTTCTTCTCAACATATTGTTGAATAGGGAGCACAAGCAATTCCAAATAATTAAATATACAATCTAATTTGATCGGATGGTTATGATCTTATTCTTAATACACAAAGAGAAAATGAATTAAATCTAATGCTTAACAATTCATAAAAGGAAAGATCTTCAATAAGGCTTATTAATTTTTTTTCTTTGTAATTTTGAACACGCGCACGTACGTATAATATATGTTTATGTATAACAACAGATATTGAAGAAGATTTACTTGGGTTTCCGGGTTGGTTTCTTCGTTTTTTGGGTGGTGGTAGCGGAGCAACGGAGTTGGGTTGTTGAATCATCGTCATCGCCGTCTCTTCACGGTTAAAGTTGTTTGCTCCGGTGGCGGCGCTGGCGAGGAGGAAAGACTGAGTGGAAGATGATGAAATTGAGTTGTTGTACGATGAAGACATCTTCTCAAGGTCTCCTTTTGCTATATCTACAAAGATCCATAAATAAAATAATTTTAAAAATGACAGAGAAGAAAGAATGAAAATATGATTCACAAAAAAACGAAATCAAAGAATTAGAAGAACAGGAAGAAGCCATAGATATTGACGACATGATAAAGAAAAAAGAAATCACTAGAAGACATTTACGAGAACAAAGAGAGAACAAGTATAAATCCAAAGAGTTAGATTAAATTTGTAATTTTTGAAAGAAGACATAGTTGAGTTGTTTTTTATTGTACTAAGTCTTGAGATGCAGAGAAAGAAACCAAGAAGAAAACGGTCAACAAAAAGCTAAAACTCAGAGACAAAGAAAGAAACCAAGTAGGTGACGATGATACTGTTAGAGGATGAAGAAGAAGAAACCATATATGATAAATATACAAATACACACACCTCAAAAAACCCTATCTTTCTCTCTCTTTCTCTCTTGTTCTGCTTTTTAATAATTGGAGTGTCTTGTAATATCTCAATATATATACATATATATAGCTAAAGTCTCTTTCCCTTTCTCTCTAATAAAGAAAAAAAATTATGTTTTTTAACCGATTAAAATTCTGATATATTTCTACTCCTTGCCAACTTGTGGTGATCTATTGACAAATTATTTCGTCGTGGAATTATGGTTTGAATGATCTCGTTATAATTTTAACATGGCTAATTACCTGTTGTAAATATTTTAGATGGCAAAATACACTTCTCTTCTTTAAATTTTATAATCCGTTTATTACAATCTTTTAGTTATAAATATTTTAAATAACAGATTCTAAATTATGGCTTATATTGCAGCATAAAATAAAATTTAAAACAAACCTTGAAATAGTGTAAGATTGTGGTTTAGAAAATTCGGATAATTACAATATTTAAAACATTTTAAAAATTCGGATAATTACAATATTTAAAATATTTTTTTTAAAAAATGAGGAAGGTTACGGTTTGGGTGTCATTGTAAGAGAAACGGTGAAATGTGGGCACATGCGGGTGTGGTCAGGGGGCCACCTCAGAGTCTTTCTCGTGTCTCTCTGATGGCTTTAAGACAAAACCTTTTGGCTTTCTTTTCATTTAACTCATGATTTCTGTCTTTAAACAACCTAAGCCTTCACTATTTCTTCCATCTATTTTTTACCTCGAATATTATTAGTTTACGTAGTATACTACCCATGAGACGATACAAAAACACATTACTAAAGTTATTTCAGTCTTATAATTTTATGTCAACTTTTGTTTTCTATAATGTATGATTTAAAGCCATTTTCTAAAAGGTGACTAAAAATGTCTTATATATCTATATATATGTACAATTAGTAAGAACATTAACATAATAAACCAAGTTAATCATCTCGTCGTGTATGTATGTGTAATGTTTTAAACTATATATGATCAAGTTTACAAAATAATATAAATTGCGGTGAAAATAATGGAAAATAAAAACTAACAGTAATTTTCCAATGGTTATAGTAAAGAATATTTGTTTTTACAAACTAAAATATATAAATAATACAATAGTTCATAAACACAAAATATCTCTTAGCGTTTCTTCTAAAAATAATTTTTAATAAGAAAAAACAAAAAAAAAACAAAAAAAAAACAAAACAGTTGACCATAAGAACAAAATATATTCTAAAATAAGATATAACTATTTATACTTATTTACAAGGGAAATACAAACATTTTCATTTAAAACAACTATGTTCAGTTGCGCACGTATGCTCCAGTTTGTACTTATAATGGTATAAAGAGTATTAGCTCTATTACTAACATTTGCATTTATGAATTAAGTAGTATAGTTTAACATGTAGATATACATGTTGCTAAAAATACATGTACATAATGTTTTTTTACATATACATATTACATAAAATTAGTAGATATACATGTTGCTAGAAATACATATACATACTGTTTTTTTCTACATATACATAATGTTATTTTACATAAAAATAGTTAAAACTCTTATGCACGTGTGCTCCAGTGTATAATTAACCCACAGACTGTTTTTTGACTCTACTAAAAAGGTAAAAATCTATTAATATCAGTAATAAATGAAATAAATATTATATAATTTCATGATAGTTTTTCTTTCTTTTTTGACAACTAATCAATTGTTTTGATGCATTGTGTCTTTTCTATATTAGTATTATTTTTTCCCTGTAATTTCTCTTTTTTTAAGAAAAAAATGCCACTTGTAGCTGCAGAAACATATGAGTCTCCGTGGACCAAAACGTGAAACGGACATTTGGGGCTCCGTGAAATATCCACACGCGCAGCTTACGACCATTGTTTCTGTCATGAAAATCACGCGTCACCAATATACGCTGCACTTCACATGAGTTAGCTTTACAAACTCAAACCTCCTCTTGTTGATTGTGATGAAAATAGATATTATATTAGTGACATTTGACCCAAAAAAAAGATATTATATTAGTGACAATTCTAGTCAAAATCATTAATCTAATTAAACAGATATAGAAGCTTGTAAAATCTGGTATAACTATATAAGCATATACTAAAAGTTTAATATAGAAAATCATTAAGCTAACTAAAATGGAGAAATTTGACATACTATTGATCATTTTAACTAAAAAAATATCACACCAAACTAAATTATAGACATTTAAAAGATGACTGAAACTGTAGATGATTTTTTCATTAACTGAAAATAAATACTCAGAGATTTGTTCTTTCTTCTAACCGTCAAATTTCAAGAAACTAACCTGATCAACCTTAAGATAAGTTTTTTTTACATTACATTATGTTTTGTCATATTCCCATGTAGCAGAGATCATGGAATTGGCAACACCAGCTTGCTCCAAGTTTAAGTTAGATTCATACTCCAACGTCTTTGATGCACCTGGAATCGCCTGTGTTAGCTTCAGTGGCTTATTCCTCTCTGATTCCTCAAGCTGAGAATAGCAGAAAGACCAGAGAAGCTACAAATGGAGACAGCAACAACAAGATCTTAGAAAAAGCTCAAATAAACAAACTAAAAAAGAACAAAGAATCAATGTTGTTTTTTAGGATTTGCATACCTGAACAGGGTCAGTTTTGAGAAAATTCCTCTGGAGTCTTTGTCCGTTGGGTAAACGTATCCCAACTCTGCATTGAACGCTGCGGTCACCTCCCTTTGGTTCTTCAGGCAGAGGTGGGTATGTTGGAAGCACCGTTGCTGTAACAGCTACTACTGCCTCAGGCGTTGTTGGTGATTTATCATCACAAGACTCCATCATACCGTTGTCTTCCAAGGAAGCAGCCAATGCTCGTTGCAGCTCTTCTTCATCTTCATCACCTTTGGGTTTGGAATGAGGAATCAACGAGAAGCTGCTGCTGCTGCTGCTTCTTGGATGTTTCTTTGAGAGAGAAGAAAAGTATTCGCTAGGACTACCGTCCAAGAAGGGCACTAATTCCTCTAGCAAAGTCTCTGGCTCGACCATTCCACACCACATTTTCATCTTCTGACCAGTTGTAGGATCAATGACGAGAATCACAGGGATGGATTCTAGCGTGTACAATGTGCAAACCTTCCTTCCTTCCGTGGTATCATCATTGACCTGCCAGTAGATGAAGTTGGCTTTGATAGTCTGAGAAACAGCTTCATTTGCCCAAGTATCTCTATTTAGCTTTTGAGAAAAAGAAACACACACACAAAAGAAAGGGATGTTAGTGATTGATGTAATAAAATGATTCAGTTTCATAAATTTAATTAAATTTAGAGACTAACCATATGAGAGCTGAACTCAGTGGTGGACTGAAGGTTAACGAGAAGCCATTTACCCTGAGAATTAGACGTAGTTTTTGCCTGAAACAAAAGAAAAAACCGTACAGAGAAGGTTTAGAGTAAGGAAACAGATAAGCAATTAGTAAAAAAAAAAGGTAAGAAACTTTGTAGAGAACCTGTTCAAAGGTGCCATGTGTCATCAGATGAGAAGGAGGACGGTACAACGAGGCCAAGCTATCCCGAGGAGCTGATGTTGTTGTTGTTGTCTCAGGTGCAGAAGCTGAGGCAGAGGCTGAGGCAGAGGAGGCACCCTGATCTGGTTCCCAAACTCCAGGCCTTCTTGGCTCTTCGCTGACGTTACGTAAAGCAATCAAAGAAGCTGGATCTCGGTGAGTGTTTCCCAATATCATATCCCTAATCCCAAACGCAAGTGAAGTAGCAGAGGGACGCATACCAACTTCGCCTCCAACGAAGAAAAGCTGAATAGCTTCCTCAAGTTCCCAGCTTGTTGCCTTTGAATAGAAAAACACTATACCATGTTAGTAGTAGCTTCAACACGAGTAACGTTCGACTCATACTGGAAACTAACCAAATCAGTAGAAACAAAATAAATTCAAAAACAGAAACTATGAAAAAAGCTAAAAAGAGAGTTACTTATAGGTGTCATATGATCATACAAAAAGATAGAAACTTCAATAGAAAAAAAAAACTAAAGTTAATCTCATTATAATCACATAAAACTTTGATAACAATGCAGACCGTAACATCACAGCGATCTCCTTACACGAAAAGCCAGATCAACCGAACCTTAACCACAAAAAGGAACACACTTTGCGTCCAATCTAGGGTTTTTAAAACCTAGGCAAACACTTGAGCCACACGGAACCAATAAACCAGAAACTCTAATCATAGGTTATTAAAGCTGATATTCACCACACCAAACACACCAGATAAGACAAAATTTAACAGTTTTTTTTGAGCAAACGAGCGAACCTCTAGGAACTGACGAGCGGTTTTAGCTGTCTGGCCGACAGCGATCTCAAGGAAAGAAGAGACTAATCTCTGTTGGTCACTCGAAGAGAGCAGCATTGGCCACATAGCTTCTGAAGTCGGGCAAACCCAAATAAGAGAAAGAAGTTTTTGGATATTTGAGAAACACCAAAAAGAGAATAAGACTAGTTTTTTTCGAATAATCTGGGGAAAATAAGAAAAAACTCCAGAATTTATATTACCAAGTAATCGCACTTTTCCCAGGATTAATTAAGAAGCGGTTGAATCGAATCCTAAGAGGAGGAGGAGGAGGATTTGAATGCCATTAAATTCGATCCCACTGCCTAAATATTTTCTTACACCATGTACATACAGTATTTGTATATATGGAAAAGAATATTCTAACCATAGGTCTAGTGATCATATTTTCCTTTTTTTTTAATTATATTTTGTGACCTATAAAATTGAAAATATTTTCTAGAAAATCATCATATTAACTAAAACTTTGAAAAACTGTAATTTACTTTTTTTTTCTATCACAAAAACTACTTTTGATCTACAAAGAGTATTTTCTTCAAAAACAATGATTATATTATAATAAAAACAGTTTTTTTCTCTGTATCCAAATCAAATTAACCAAATCTCTATTTATAAAACACAAAATTAATAAACGTTGATATAATTTGTTTCTACAAAAAAATATTATTGTGCATAGTCTAATGTGATATAACTTTTATATTTAAAATTTACTCTGTATAAATAATTTGTATTAGTTTTATATAAGAGCAATTGCAGCCGGTGACTCTGAAAAATTTATATATTAGGCAAATGGATATACTACTGTTGAACTTTCTAAATGGCAACAATAACCCTATTATACATCCGTGTGTATAGTTTAATATATACTGTGCAGATTAAAAGAAGAACATAATATTATAACTTTTAACAATTCAATTTAGCCTTTGAGGGGCAAGTCACGTACACGCGCCTTCTTCAATTACTCTAACCCAAAACCGTCACATCTCAAGGTTGAGGCAAAACGACGTCCTGCAACTCCGCTGATGCTCGTCGCGACCTCCCCCTCTCAGAATCTGCTCTACTAAACAGAACAAGTCAATATCCGGTGTGTCTTGGATGTATTTCTCTTTTTACGCGACGACTCGGGAGTCTTTGTGCGTCGAAAGTTTCGTGGCATTGGTGACTCGTCGAGAGTATGGCGTGAGCTCTTTGTTAGAGGACGGAAAGGAGCCGCTGGAAATCGCCTTGTCAGTCATCGGGGCTTTGAAGCTTGTCTCCGATTAAGGTTTGGGGGCAGAGGTTTCTTCATTCGGGATGGCGGTTCTTGATGATAGATCTCTCTCCGTTCCGAGACCTTCTTTGTCTCCTCCGTGAAAGTTAAGGAGTAAGCTCTGTCTAGAACATGCAAGACGGCAGATTTTGTGCAACATGCGGCGGTTAGGGTTTAGGAGTCGGCAGGTTTATTAGATGGCGGCGAGTGGTGGTCGAGGGACACCTTCGTGCGACTTCGAAGTTGACTGGCTGTGGATCATGTGCTGGTCTTGGATCCCCGGCTCTGAGAAGCTCTGTTATCAGAGTGGAAGTCTTCAGGGTCTAGTTTATAAAAAAAAAAAAGTCTCCAAGGTCCAACCGGAGGGGAAGCGTCGCTTTCGGTTCTTCTTTCCTTACCTAACCATTTCTTTTGCCCAGTTCTGTAATAGATCTTGTTGTTGTTCACTGATTTTAACTGTTTTGTACTGTCGCCGGTGAAGACGATGAAGATGTATTCAGATGTCATTTTTGAGAAAGATTTAAAAAAAAAATAAAAAAATAAATAGAACATAATATTGGCCTATGTGTATCACAACTGGACAAATTGTAATTTTACTTTGGTTCATATGTCTCAACACCTAAATAACTTCTTTTTTGCATCAACACGTAATTATCTTTTCTTTCTTGTTTTTTCAGCTAAATAGCTCTTTATATAATCTAGATACCATCAGAGGTAAAGTTAGAGGTTTTAATTTTTTTTTTGTTAAAAAAAAATAGTTTTGACCCCATTTAAAAACATAAAATTAATTTGACTCTGGTGTAAACTGATCCTGGCTCCGCCACTGGATACCATCATACTCAACCCAATAATGATAACACAAATTGTTATATTAGAAGTATACACAGAAGTTTAACAAACTGTGACAGAACTATTGGAAAACTGAAATCTTTTAATTGGCTGCAAACCTCAATAATCAACCCATTTTTGTGTGTTTAACAAACAAATGTGTAAACTTTTTGCTTAATTTTTTCAAAAGAATACTACCACTAGATTCACTAACAAAGGAGAAATAGTGTTATCTTCGGTGTCATGCTCTAAGAGTAACAATGAACAAAAACTCTTAAGCTGGTTTTGATCTCTCGCGAGGAGGAATCCGTAGCCATGACTTCATTGACTCATACACCGTGAATCCAATTGCTACCGATGGAACAATCTAACAACACAAAAGAACAACCAATGATACAAGACTGATGCTCTTAAAACACTTGAAAAGTTGAAAATCCTATACCGGAAATTACCTTAATGTAGTTGATGCTTAAACCAGCGAACAACTGTCTCCAACCCTGAGTTCTAACAATTGTGTTAAGTCCATCAAATGTGTTCTTGTAACGTTTGTTGCTGCCATCACTAGTCAAAGGCTGCAGATTCTCCACCTGTTGTCACACGAAACCATATAGATTCTGAGTTATTGAAAGTGGTGCAAAGTTATAATACTGTTTCAAGTTTGTTTTACCTGCATTTGTCTCCTAACAACATCCAATGGGTACGTTAAGGTCTGACCAAATAAACCAGCTAAAGCTCCACAAGGCAGATGCATTTTAACAGAGTTTTGATGCTCTTCAGGAACATGTCTTTTCAGTTCCTCATATATGTAGAACTTAAGGCCCGCGTATGGAAGGATGCCAATCAGAGTTGGACCTGCGAAAACACAAAGGAAAGCACCAATCTTTATAATCATCTCCAAATCCAAATTAAGAAAACTATTACAGTGCATAAACAAAGGGTTTAAGAGTCAGTTTGCTGAGCTAAAACCAACCAAGATTAGAATGCACTAACGATATACTAACGGTTTATAACTTTCTGGATAAAATGAATTTCACTGCCAATTTGGAATACACTCTAAACATAAATGCAACCAAATTTTGTGAGCTTGTACCTATGCCCCGATATAGCCCACGTGCTCCTCCTTCTTTATAAGCCATTGCAAGCACCTCTTTTATGCCTGAATATGTATGTTGACGGTAGAATCCATTGGCACCACCTCGGAAACTCTGACTTGCGTCAGAAACCTTAAATGCAATCATAACAGAAACTATAAGACATACCTTCATTCTCAGTTAAGCGATAACAAAAGAAATATGAAATTAAGTAGCAAGATATACATTAAAGTTCAGGCTACCTGGTAAGCTAGCTTGGTACGAGCCAAATCAAGAGGATACGTGCACAAAACCGCTGTCCCCCCTGCAGCTGAACCAGCCACAAGATCAACAACAGGACCAGAACCTAAAGGAAGATTATTTTCCAAAATCCAGTCACGATACACTTCGTACGTCATGTAATGAAGTGCAGCATAAGGGATGATCCGAATAACACTCGCCCCGTTTCCTCTACAAGAGTTATGTACCCACAGAAGTATTAAGTAAAGTTATCAATCATAGCTGCAAAACGTAAGAGTTGAACCTTAAAAACCACTAAAGTACTCACTTATAGAATCCGAGAGGACCATCGCACTGCAGCACCTTCTTTAATGACTGGGACACACCAAGGGTCCTAAAGTCGTTTGTTCTAGTCTGGTGTTCAAAGCACATGTATATATATATATATATATATGATCATTATTAGATAATTAAAGTTGAAATCTTTCTACGAAACATCACTAATACAAGAACACCCATATAACCAATCATTGAAACAGAGTAAGACCAACCCAACAACAAAGTCCGAAACTTTATCACCTGCAATAGAATCTTGATCCTCTCCAAGGGAGCAACAGCAGTCTTAGCAACAGCCCCAGCAACTCCACCAGCGATTAGGGTTTTGGCGAGAACAGGCAACGTATCCACAAGGCTCATCACATCAGCCGAGAGTGTGGAGGAGCCTTGTGACGAACCCATCTCTCAATATATTATTAAGCTGAAGAAGAAGAAGAACAGCCTTATCCCATCTAAATCTAGGGTTTATGGATCTCTTGAGTGAAAGACTCAAACTTGCAAATCTCAGAAACGAAGAAGAATAGGCAAAACTCGGATTCTCCTTCTCTTCCTCTGTTACAGCAATATTCATCAACAGCACTCAGTAACGATCAAATCATCCAGATTCAGATTCAGATTCAGAATCAATCGAGCGATGATCAATCTCCTCAGATCTAAATGAATCAATCAATTGGGAAAACTTCGATTGTAACACGAGGAAATCGGAGAAGATTCAGGGGGGATTTTATTGGGTGGTGAAGAGCGACGGGAGGCACGCCGTGAATCTCGGAGAGGAGAAATAGAGAAGACGGGGAAGAGGTTTTTTTTTTTTTGCGATTCGAAACTTCTTCGTCTCTGCTCTGTTTTTGAGGTTTACTCTTTAACTTATTGGTCGCGCAATTTTTGGAGGCTTTGAAGAAACAGAGAGATGCCTTTTGATTGCATGTGATTCGGTGTACCGAGAACGTGGTGGACCTACCTATTGATATGGCCCATTTATTTAAAGACTTACAGTAGCCAGCCCCGTAACCATAAGGACCATACCCACAAGCCACAAGGCCCAGTTTTAATATATGTTAACAATTTTGTTTTTTGTTTTTTTGTTAAAATTATTACATAAATTACGAATTTTAATCATTTTTAATAATAATTGTTAAAATTATTACATAAATTACGAAATATATTGGTTTAACAATTTAATATAATTTTAATATGTAATTCATTTATTACTTCTATTTTAATACCATATCGACTATACTTATAAAATTTATAAAATTAGCATATATTTTTATAATAAAATTTTAATTAAAATTAACTTATAATAATATTTTACTACTAATTATGAAATTTATCAGTGCATTTATTAAAAGAATATTTCTTTTTTTGAAAAAAAAATATTTTGTTAGATTAGTTCTCAACAATTTTGTTATTATTAAGGCTAAAAATTAAAGATACAGTTAAAATATATTTGTTATTAATACCTTATAATTATTAAAAATGTTAAGGACTTTTGATTTATTTTTTTACTAGGGCAAAGTTGATTTACTCATCGATTACATAAATTTCAAATATATCATAACAATTTAATATATATAGATAAATACATGTGATGTCATAAATATACTAGTAATAAATAAATATCACAGCCCAAAATAGTCATTTATCTCGTCTTCTTTCTTATTTTTATTAAATTTCCCAAATAAATACCTTGAGAGAGGAGATTATAAGATTTGTCTGTGTCCGAAATACGGAAATCAAAAAAGTAAACAAATTTGCTCTCTCAAGGGGAAAAAAAGAAGAAAAAAAGCCGATCTTGGTTTGGCTTTTCTCTCTCTCTCTCTCTCTCTCGACGCCGGCGAAGAAGCTGATTCGTATTTGATATGGAGGGAATACAGAATCCGATACACCGCACTGTCGAAGAGGTGTTTAGCGACTTCAAAGGTCGTAGAGCTGGTCTCCTCAAGGCTCTCACAACAGGTCTCATCTCTCGCTTGAATCTCTGTTTCCCTTTTGTTGTTCGAATCCAAAAAAGCTAATCTCTTTCTCAGTGATTTGTATTAGATTATTCGCAAAGTTTTAATCTTTTTTGATGTGATTTGACTATTTATAGATTTATTCATACTTTTGTTTTGTGTGTGTTTTCTTGTTTTGCAGATGGGCAGCAGTTTTACCTTCAGTGTGACCCTGGTTAGTTTATTTCCTCACCCATCTTGTATTCACTTTGTAACGTATTGATTCAGACTGTGGTTGGTTTCAAAAAGTGTGTTTGTGTGTATGTGATAGTCTCTGAAGTAGTTGAGATTAATATGTTTTCAGTGTAAAAATTAAAAAAAAACACTTTCAGATGGTCAATGCATGTTTTGTTTCTATGTTTTATGTTTTTGTCTCTATTTGTGAATGGTAAATGCATTTTTTTTATTCATGAGTTTGCTCAACAGATTGTTACTCTTAAGTGTTAGTGCTCTGCGTAGCTTTTTTTTTTNACTTGTGTCTTTATGGACTTCCTAATGAGACATGGGAGGTTAACCTTCCTGTCGACGAGGTGCCTCCTGAGCTTCCTGAACCAGCTTTAGGCATCAACTTTGCAAGGAACGGGATGCCTGAGGAAGACTGGATTACTTTGGTTGCTGTTCACAGTGACTCCTGGCTCATCTCTGTTGCCTTTTACTTCGGTGCCCGTTTCGGGTTTGGTAAAAACGAGAGGTAAAAAGATTCCTTCTCTGCTCTCACTCTTCTATCTTCTTGTATGTACACATGTTGTTACTGCCTAATGGTGACACTCTCTGGTACA
>OVBX01003374.1:0-17056 GCA_900406325.1 Erucastrum elatum | reverse complement strand
TTTCTTGCTCTGGATCAGTCATCAGTTTGATTTCTTCCTTCAATTTGTCAGCTCCCTCAAATTGTTCTTGACAATTGTTCAAAAGCACTCTTTTGAATGTTATTTCTTTCCCACCGGCTTCCTCTGATGGGAATGAAGGCAGCTTCCCATTGATATCAAAACACAAAAGAGCATACATCTGACAAAATGTGGGCTCTAGTACAGCCTTCTCAAAAATCAGCTGTATCACTCCCTGAATGAAAAAAAAGAAAGATACGAACACATCAGGCCATGAAGAGAGAATTGCAAAGTACACACAAGCCAAATGCACACGGAATTAGGAATATACCTTTAGGATATCAGCAGAAGTGATCCCAGAGTCAATCAACTGACCTTTAAGGAGATCATATTTCTCGGGAGTCATCTTGTTCAGAATACTGCAGACAACCAGAAAAAAAAAACACGATTCAATCAACTACACACAAAAAAAGAAAGAAGCAAATAGTCCATAAACAGAGATAAACATTCATTATAATCACAAAGAACAATAAAATACCCTTTAACGGTCTTGAGGACTTGGTCCTTTTCCGAAAGAGTTCCTCGTTTAGCTGACCACGGAACCTCAGCTTTCACCAGAACAGGAGGACCAGACGACTGTTTCAGCAAAGTTATCATGTTAGTAACACGCAATAACCACACAAAAGCAAACAAAGGTAATGTCAGAATAAAGAGCCAGTGTAGTCAAACACTCACCGCAGCACGGGTATCTCTAGGTTCACCTTGGTATTCCCTTGATGACCTTTCTCTACTTGGGGAAGGAGCTGGTGCACGAGTATGCCAGTCGCGGTTATCAGTCTCCAAGAAACGATTCTGAACTGGAGCTGCAGGCTGAAAAATACCAAAAAAAAAAAGAAAATAACTATAAAACTAAAGAATCTCATTACCTTAGGTTCTTGAACAAAGCAAAGAAAGCAACAAAAAAGAGAGAAACACACAAACCTTGGATTCTGAACGGCCCCAGCTCTGCTCTTCGCCGAAAAGATCAGATGAAGTCTCCCGACTCAGCTTCAGGATTTCCTCAGAGACTTGGATCGCCTGCACAGAAAGAAACATTGTGAATAACTCAACTTCAAGGGCGACCTGCATCAAGAATCATTGTAACTAATAATTACCTCTCTAAGCTGAAGCAGCTGTTCTCGTGAGAAGCGTAGAATCTCATGACCCTCTCCTCTCTACACATAACATTAAAAAAAAAACTTGAAATTTTAGATGAATAACAAGGTCGGGATTCAATATGCATGAGAGCTTAAAAATCAATTCTACACAATAATCCATAATTCAATTCAAAATCCTCCAAATTCAAAGCTAATCTAAAAGCTTATGAGAAATCGAATGTGAAATAATATTACCCTAACGGCAAAAGAAGGAGCGTCGCCGCCATTGGTGGTGAAATCAGAAGAAGAAGAAGAGGAGGAAGGGCGATGGACGAAGAGTCTGCTTCCTCCATGACCACCACCTCCAGGCCTCAAGTTCAACACGGGGCGGTCACTTTGTTTCTCCATAGCTTTAGATCTATATCGTAGTTGAAGGAAAGGTGTGTACTAAAAAGTCTGCACGACAAGAAAGAGCGAAATTAGGGTTTGTGATCGTGAACACTTACAAGGATGATTGATTGATCGAAGAGGGGAAAGCTTACCGGAGAGAGATATTGTTATGAAAATAAAAAAGGAACGCGGCGCAAAAGCTTTGAGAGCTGTTTTAATATCTCTCTGCCCCCACAAAACGATTTTAGGGTTTGGGCCTCAAGCTAACCTTCTGATTTATACCAACAACAATAAGACTTGCAATTATACAAAAAAAAATTATAGTACTACATTATAACCTCTATAAATTAATAATCTATAAATTAATAAATTTTACCGGTCTCAAGTTGGGCCGGTATTAAATATAACACAAATCGATAAAATAATAAGTTAATAATATTTTTAAAATTTCTATGTAAACATATAGTCCCCTTAAAATCATAAATTAATAATCTATCTATATGTAATTTTAATTTAAGTACAAGTTAAATATTATATTTTTGGTTTTATATTCACAATAAAAATTCTTTATTTTTCTTAACATTTCAATATATTTTGATAATATTTAATAAAAATATGCAGAAAATCACTTATCAATTCTATGAAACATTAAATTATACATAAAATAAGATAATAAAACAATATGGAAGTTAAATTTCTAAAATTTAAATAATGTACATACGGTAAAATAAAATATTCATTTTTTATATAAATAAAAATAGAAAAAATCTAAATAAAGAAACTTTTATAAATTAATATCTCTATAAATTAATAAAATTTCAAAGTCCCAACATTATTAATTTATAGAGATTTTACTGTATTTCTAAAATAAACAATTACATATAATATCTATCATAAACTATAATTTAATATAGTTTGGTTATCCAGACCACCTCAAGTTTGAGTAATAGAATGGCATTTCGACTTCAAAAAAAACTATAATTTAATATAAGACCAGAAAATAAATTTTCGATTTAAAATAATAGTTTTGATTATATAATTAACTATTTATAACTTACAAAAATAAAATAAATGAGTATTTATTAGTTAAGATCCCTTAAGATATTGGGTTGAATCAAATCTTATAGTAATAAAAGTTGATACTAAATACAACTTTAGGAAAGATAATCTGATTCTGGAAAAAAATTATATTAAAAACTGTTGAATATTATAAAAGTTGATACCATTAAAAAAAGTGAAATTTTGGATAAATGCATTCAATAAGATTATAATTTGAAACATACACAAGCTTTTGGAAAATACACTTATTTATATATAAATTTACCAAATTACCCAATATTAATATTTCTCAATTTTATTATATTCTTTTTTAAAAACTGTTTTGGAAAAAAGGAAAAATCATTAGAGAATATACATAATATCTTTCCCATATCTTTTTAATATATTTATAAATTTTATTATATTGAATAATAAATTTTATTTATTTTATATATCTTTTTTATTGTAACATATTTATCTTTAAACACATATTTATTTTAAACACAAATAATTATAAATTATTTTAATTTACGAATTTATGTATTAATTATTGAAAAAATAAATTGGGGTAAAAAGTAAATTCACAATAAAGAAAGTGTAGTTTTCGAAAAAAATTAGAGACATTGTATTTTTCAAATTTCAAATCCTAAATAAAGTATTTTCCAAATTATCCCTTAAAAAAATCTTTAGGTTGGAAAAAATATATTAAGAACTGTAAATTGTTAAAAATAATAATCCAGTTCCAAAAAGTATTAGTAAGACGATAAACAATCTTTTTGTCAGCAAATAATTATTTTTTTAAATAATTAAAGCTAAAATTGTTATTCAATTTTTCTAGTTGACATTACTCAAATAAGTTTTTACACAAAGTGGAATGTAAGTTCAAATTTGTCTTATAGTAATGACAACATTATTATCAGATTTTTCCTTAATCATGTTCCCATACAGACTTTGTTAATGTTTTTTTTTTCTTTGAAATAAAAATATAGAATATTGTATCTGAATAAGAGAAGTTTATCTTATTTCCTATTTTTTTGTTTCTACGATTCGCTGAGTGTGGCCCTGCTTCTAAAGTGCCATGACTGGGATCACCAGCACCATCTCGTTCAACGCCATCGTCCCTGGAACCACCAAAATGGTGTTGCATCACCCATTCTCTATCAAGTCTAACCACTTCGGTTTTCGACTCTATCTACCTGAACTATCAGTTATCACTTTCTCGCCTTACCATTGATGTTTCCCTGTCATCACCTGCCGTTACGGTGGAGGAGGTGGCAGAGGTTCTAGATTCTCCGGAGATAGGTGTGGTAGGCAAAAAGAATCTGAGGATGACGATGCACTTGATATCTCTGCTATTAGGTAAATTTGGATACTTGGTTTTTGAGTGAATATGTCTCTTAGTCTGAAGCTATGTATTGACTTTGATGTAGGTCAGCTACTGTCAGGCTCATTGTTGGGCAACAGAACATGGTAAATGCACGTGCTTTTGTGTTTTAATTTTGGTTTCCAGCAAAACAGAACACACATTCCAGCTTCTTTGTACTGTAGATTGGTATAGTTCCCAAAGAGGAAGCTGTTCGAAGAGTTGAAAAAGCTGAGCTTGATCTGGTTTGTGTTTCTTTCAAATTTAACCGTTCTTAATAAGCGTTATCCTTTGTGATGTTGTTTCAGTGAGGTTTCAGGTGATTCTTTTGCCGGATGCAGATCCTCTGGTCGTCAGAATGATGGATTATATCTGAAAATTAACTAATTTTAGCTGCTTTTACCATGTGGATTGTGTATGATAATGATTTTTTTTCCTTTTGTTTCATTGTATCAGTAAATATAGAAACGAACAACAAAAGCGGAAAAAGGAATAGCAGAAGAAAAGTACTGATCATTCTTCTCTGCTTAAGTAACATTCTTGGTGTGTATATTAATGGATTGTAACTGAAGCTTGTTCTTGTGTCAGCTACACGAATGGACTTTAAGAAGCTCAAAATGGGGTATAACATTGACCAACATGACTATTTTGTACGCATGAGAGCAGCCATAAAGTTTTTTCAAGATAGTGACAAGGTTGTTCCCATATATTTTATATGTTGGTTCTGGACCATTCATTCTAGTTATATATTGCTGATGTTGTGACTCGGCAATACAACTCAGGTTAAAGTGATTGTGAACATGAAAGGCAGAGAAAACGAGTTCAGAAATATTGTTATTGAGCTCCTCAAACATTTTTCAGACTGAAATAGGAAAGGTGTGTTTCTCTACGCTCTTTTCTCTTTTCTTGGCATATGCATCGTTCCTTAGTGGATCTTGTTTGTTGAGTCGCTGAAACATGTCAACAGCTTGCGACTGAGGAAAGTAAAAACTTTTGGGACAGAAATTTCTTTATTGTCTTGATGCCAAACAAGGAACTTGTTCGGAAAGCACAAGAACCATCCCCTAAAAAGAAGAAAAAGCCAGATGATGATGGAGTTTCAGCTGCATGTATAACTGCAACCTAAAATATATGAATATATGATGCACAATTGCTAAAGGTATAATGTCAGGTCATGACAGAGAGTTAGATAATAATGTCTTGTATAGTTCATTTTCTACTATGCATCTTGCCTTCCCATGTATATGTAACTATACAAAGTATTTGAATGAAGATTTTTCGTATACCATAAGTTTTCAGCTTTTAAGCTTGGTCGTATAGATCATAACAAAGAAATCAATAAGAATTATCAGTTGCTGTGTAATGTTACAGTATGAGTACAGTATGACTCGTGCTTAGGCCAAACAAGTGACTACCAATAATCTCCACAAGAACAAACACAATCTTTGAAATGATGAAAATGGTTGGCGTCTCTTACAACTATCACTTTGTCTGTGATCTTTGAAATGAGTTTGGTCACGGTGTGACAGTCTAAACAGACCCGAAGATTCTTTATGATCCTGATCTCGGTTCCTAGTTCAGTAGCAATAAGTCCAAAGGCAATTGCTAGCCTCTCGCCGTGAACTTTCACCATCAGCTCTCTTTCTTCCTCCTCCACGTCTTGCAAGGCCAACTCAGTCTCCGGTCAATACCCAGCTTCTATCATCTTCCCTTCCAGCTCCTCTAGCTTCTCATAGATTGCTTTTACCTGCAGATGTGACTGATCACCCGAGGTGAATACTTGAGGCGTCTCACCAATTTCTATAAAGGTGTAACCAAGGGCCTTGGCTAGTTTCCTCTTCTTTGCGGCTTGTCTGACCGTAGCAGCCTGTGGATAATTTCTCAGCTGAGTGGATATTCGACAGCAACACATGGTATCATACATTGTCTGGCTCTAGCTCAAACAGCTTCTCAGAGACTACACGGGTAAGGTTTGTGTCTTTGTGAATCCTACAAGCTCCGAGCAGTGTCTGCCAAACGGAAGGATCCACTTCAACCGGCATCACCTTTATAAATTGCAATGCTCTCTGCAAATGTCATGCTCGGCCAAAAATATCGACCATGCAGGCGTAATGCTTGACCGATGGTTCAAAACCATACCGGTGGGAATTGAACATCTCATCACCTTCTTTGACGAGGCCAGCATGACTACACGCGTAAAGAACGCAGAGGAAAGTGACTGCGTTGGTGCAATGCCAGAGTTCAACATCTCAGAGAAGATACTCAGTGCATCATGTCTATGAGGCCATAACCGGAAATCATTGTGTTCCATGTAACTTCATTCTCTTCGGCATCAAGTCAGACATCATTCGTGCTTCTGCACTTTACGTCCATACCAATCAAAGCAGTAGACACATATATGCTAGACTCACAATATGTACCTCTGACTAAACTATGAACCCATTTCCCCAGACTAAACGTTCCTAACTGCGCACAAGCCGATAAAATACAAGTTATTATGATCGGGTTTGGACTGAACTCATACTTCTGCATTTCTCTGAACAGAGATATCGCGTCCTCTGTCAACCCGTTTGAGTGTAACCAGAGATCATTGCATTCCAAGATGTCAAGCTTTTGTGCGGAGACTCATCAAAAACCTTCCGTGCTGATTCCATCTCATTCAGTTTACTGTAAACAGTATTTAACGCGGTTGAGACAGATTCATGAGATAAGAAGCCTGATTTAACCATGAATGGCATAGTTAAGCATAAGATGATGACCGGAGACAGGGATCAAACTCACAGCCGTGCTTGAGTTCAACATCTTTCCTGACAACACCATCTCTTTAAACAAACTCAAAGAGAGCTTAGTCTCTCCGTTCGATGTGTACCTGTGAATCATCGCATTGTAAGCTACTACATCCGGTGTAACAAAATCTCTAAACAGAGTACTCAACACTTCAGTCTTCCCACACTTAGAGTATAACGAAATGAAACATGTACGAACAAAATCATGAGAGTAGCATCCTTTCTTCGTTGCGAGGCTATGTATTAGCATCCCGAGTCTCAGCTCTTGCAACTCTGCAACAGCGGGAAAAACACTCAACAGAGTCGTCAAGTCAAAACGAGTAGAGCTTCCGTTGATCAAATCCCTAAATACCTGAACCGACTCCTCATGCATTTTGTTATCTCTGTACCTAGATAGCATAGTGTTCCAAAGTACATAGTCTCTCTCAGGCATTCTGTTGAACACCTTCTTCGCATCATCCACCCGCAAAAACTTGAAGTACATGTTAATGATATTCGATCCAAGACGTAATTCTGAGCAAAACCCATCAACGACTGCTTGTCTGTGAACAACTCTGCCGACTCTCTCGTCGCGGGCCCCCGAAACGGTGGAGATAGCGTAGGTGTAAGTGGAGCTATTGGGGACGAGATCGGTTGATTTCCTTAGATGGGGGAAGAGAGAAAGAGAAGAGTGAGGTGATCCCTTGTTGGAGAAGCCGCCCATGAGGACGTTGAAGAGGAAGACGTTGGGTTTTTGGACGGAGAGGACGAGTTCGCGTGCGTAGTGGATCTCGTCCCCAACAGGTTGGTGAGGAGATGGATGTCGTGTTGGAAGCCATGGGTAGTGATCTGAGCGTGGGTTTCGGTGAGGTGAGAGAGAGAAGTTGAGATTTTAAAGAGATCAGAGATGGTGTTCTTGTTTATTACTCTGGCGGTTGTCTCGGCGGATAAGGAACGTAGTAACATTTGGCTTTGGGCCGTTGAGCAGTCTTTTGAAACCCGATCCGGATACTGAACCAGACGACTTATCAAGTGACTGGGTCATCGGATCGACCGGGGGTGAACCGCAAATTAATAAATAAATTATTTTATAATAATATATTAGTTATGAAAATAAAAGTATAGAAATTAAAGTTAAATGTTTTCAAAATATGAAATGTATAAATATACAAAATATCAAAAATAGTTTAGACTATTAAATTTTTATTTAACAAGTTAAGAGTATTGACATCTAAGAAAATCAAGACATAAAATTCATAAACATTTAAATATTTAATGTGAATAATAAGTTAAAATTCAAATCCAAAATAAACCAAAAGCAAAACATTTTGTAATAAATTGTCAATAACAAAAATATGAAGGAGATACATAGTCGGTAGATGTTAGAAGAAGAATACTATAATAACCTAAAAATGAAAATCTAATTGAAAATTTAGAATATAAAAAGATACTTAAAACTAAAAAAAAATTATTTATTAGTTCAACCGGTGGTTCAACCGTTATCGGGTTTTGAGTTTTACTGGATTTTTGCGGGCTTTCAAAATTTGGATTTTTCACAAAATTCAAACTGAATTTATCTTGGATCACCAGATTTATCGGTTCAACCAGGGATCCAGGTCGGATTTCAAAACATTGTCGTTGAGTGTTAACGAAACGACTCATTTCTGCGCTCTTTTACGTATCATTTAAACATTTTTCTCTTTGACCAATTAAGAAAAAACATATTTCTCTAATTTCAAATTACAACATTTTTCCTTATCGAATTTTTGTTTTAAATAAAAAGCTATAACCAACTCTAAAGTTTAACTTTGTTATGAGTTACTGCACTAATTGACTCTAAACACAATGATTTGGTTAATGGTTTATGAATGTTTTACACGAAAAGCTTTGGTTTCAAATTCTAAATGATGTGATATATCTTCAGCGTAATACAAAAATAAGCTTTTGTTACACAGATTAATAAAAAAAGTTTATTAAAATCTTCAGCATAGTAAAAAAAAATCGCGCCATGCATCTTTATAAAATGGTTTAGCATGGTGCAAAATATGATTTAACATAGTATCAGTATAATTGCCAAACATACATTTATAGATATGTTGATTGCAAAATAGTGCATGTAATTTGTAATAGAATAAATTAATATTAATAAAATTGACTCTACCTCATAAAATCCCTAAACCCACATCAGAACTTACTTGTGAACAAATAAATTGCTTTTTCCTTTTCCTAAGACTTTCGAACTCGCTATCTTTCATTTCCTGTGTTNTATCAACCTATGCTAATGTTTCATAACAAAAAGGAAAATAAATAAAAATACTTCTAAGATATATGTGGGTGCATCAAGGATCAATTTACAGATCAGTCATCAGTGGTGAGCGTGTGGAACTTTAGGCGTGTTATTATGGCCATGGAAACTTGCTTAATGGCAACAACGGATTCTCCTCCTCTGCATCTCCTTCTCCTTCTCTCCTAGTTTGTATCAGATGACTCCTCAGACTACACTCTTTTATCTGTTCCATGCCACCAAAACTCGGTTACCATTCATTTTACAGAGATTAAATTATTAAACTAGACTGTTGTTGTTACCTGCATGATCGCAGTTGAGGCCAGAAGATCTTCGCATTTGCCTTGCATAGAACTCTCTTTTGTAACTACAACAGCCAGTTCTGACACCATTTTATTTATCTCCTCCACCTGCAAACACAATCACAAAAAACAGTGGACGCGCGCTTGAGAATTATGTCGAGAGGCTACATTTGAAAGAAAAAAAGATTCACTAAATAGGTCTCTCACCTTTGAGAGTAAAGACCAAATGGACGATCCCATAGCCTGCATTACATCAAGAGCCGAGGACATAGCTGCTTTCAAAGATTCAACATCCGCCTTTGTACCTCCAGTCAATGGAAGGCGGAGAGTATTTGCTTCTAAATCAGCTATAGCCCCAACTAAAGAACTAACATGGTCTCTTTCAAGCGCGGCCCAATCTTCAAGGCTCACCATCTGTGCACATGTTTATGCATCAGCACTGCATAATCTGATGAATGCAGAGTCAGTACATACAACAAAGAGAGAGAGAGAACCTACTTGATCGTTTAGTAGTGAGTTGAGTTTGATCTCTAGCTTCAGCTGTTGCAGACCAATCCTTTGGCTGGTCACATCATCCTGTAGCTCTGATATCGCATGCCACACGTTAAATAGAGTTTCCTGAAACATCCATCAACCTGTTGAAGAACCGTTCATGTCAATATAGAGGACAAAAAGTGTTATTATATACCTCGGACGTTAATCTTTGAATGTGCATTACAGCTTCAGCTTGCGCAATTGCAAACCGCCACTGTAAATATCTATTGTGTAGAAGACGTAGTTGATGGACGTCTTCGATGTAGCTAGCTTTCTTGCCTTTCTTCACATCCGTGATGAAGCTGAGAACAGAACTTGCGGTGCTGGATTGTGTAGAGTTGCTTGTTTGTCTTATCCTGGAAGGACTTACCCCTCTTGATGGTGGAGTCGATGGTCTAGCAAATGAGGAGGTGCTTGTGACACGTGAAGGACTCAATCCTCTTGCAGGACTCAACCCTCTTGCAGGACTCACTCCTCTAGAAGCACTCATGCCTCTGGAAATAGAAGATGAAGACGAAAACGATGTTCTACTCGGTGAAGCAGGGCGGGATCCAGGAGAAGGCAGTGGATGCAGCCTAGCTACAGCCGTTGCTAAGGTTGCTCTATCCATGGAACTTGCAGACAAGAGTCTCTGAGCCCCAGAAGTTCGAGCTGCGTTGTTATTATCTTCCGACTTCGTTGGAGACAGTAATCCACCTAGACTAGATGTGGTACTAGAAGCTTTATGCAACGGTTTCGAACTGCTGGACAAAGGTAGTGACATTCTCCTAAGAGACGGTCCCATTCGAGACCCTGTCGTTGTTAGACCCCTTGAAGTCCTGTCGCCAAGATCCAAACTTCTGTTTAAAAGATTTGAACCGAGCTTACCACCAATTCTACTAGGCCATCGATGCTGCTCTATCAACCTACTGTGAGTACCATCTACAGGTTTCGAATTCTCTGAAAGATTCTCTGAAAGATCAGACGCATTATTCTTCTTCGCTTTCAATGGACTTACCTTCCTCTCTGGAGTAGGCTTCCTTGATAAAGAGGTCGTTTCAGCCTTGTGCTTTTGTGCTATATTTGAAGAAGGTCTCAACGTTCGATCAACAGAAGAACTCCTAACAGGTCTCTCCTTCTTACTAACAGGGACTGAGACGGTATCAGACTGAAAGGAAGCGCTGAGGCTTCTCATAGTGGAAGGCCATAAGCTTTCAGGAAAACGACCTGTAGATAGACGCCTAGATGAAGCTGGTAAGTCTATAGAAGTGGAGGGAGTTGCGGGAGAAGGCGGTGTTGAAGGACGCTTTCTGTCAGCAGAAACAGCTCTTTTGGCAGCCACGGACTGA
Organism: Erucastrum elatum; assembly: GCA_900406325.1. Taxonomy (NCBI): domain Eukaryota; kingdom Viridiplantae; phylum Streptophyta; class Magnoliopsida; order Brassicales; family Brassicaceae; genus Erucastrum; species Erucastrum elatum. The sequence goes on along the minus strand of OVBX01003374.1, from coordinate 5,919 downwards.
GAGGTTGAAGAGACTGTTGGTCTTGTGACGCTTGGAGAAGGGCATCGTCCGGTTCTGGTTGGTGTAGGTGATCTGTATCTTGAACTGACCTCAGTTGTTCGAGGACGGCGAGTGGGAGCAGAGGGTGCATTGTTCTTATCGGATGGAATGAGACGGCGTCGTCTTGTGGGATCAGTTGCTACATCCATTCAAAGCTAAGGAAACAAAGTTGCATTGAGTTGGATTCAGTAGTTCACGCCTCTCTCTCAGTTCTTTCTGTATTCGAGCTAAACAGTAGGAAACAACAACTCTGGTTGCCGTGAAGAGAGTCTTTTTAGCCTGCAAGACAGCTAAAACATACAGGAGAAACAGTAAGAAATGAATGCTAACAAATATATATTAGGGATAGATTTTAATCTGACATGATGCAATGTCCTAGTCTTATCACAGAAGTGCCATGATCGGATTGACTGGAAGGTTAAATGGACCAATATTCTCCATTTCCATCATATTCAAAGAGAATAAATAGTAACAAAAGAAACTTAGTATGTTAAGGTCTTTTAATAGTAATTTGTGTGACAATGTATGATCGTATTAGATATTGACAATTACAGGTCTTGGTGTATCGCCAAGTACGTGGATGGAAGAATCATGTATTGGTGCCCACTCACAGAGATGATGATATGCAAGTGAATGTGATGATTCATAAAAATTTTGTTGACCAAAATTGAGAGAGTGAAGGATGAGGGACGCAAAATCACAAATTAGAAAACAAAACACTTTAACTGTGTGTTAAAAGGGGTGAATGAGATGTGTAATGACGAAGAATCCAAAAATTGCAAAATTTGTCTGTGTACCGACCGATCTCTCATCATGACATAACACAGACTCGTAGTTCAATCAAAGAACAATAATCAGGAACAAAAGAAAAAAAAAACATGAAGTACTTGAGATTCGTAGTTTCTATATCAAATAAATCGAAACCAAGACAGTCATAGTTCTTTTCTTTTCCTAACTCGTGAAATTCTCAGATCGCAGTAATTAATAAAAAAAAAAAATCAATGCCCAGATATTTTTCTAGGGTTCTTCTGATTTTTTTTATAGAATTAAAATTGGGAATTGAGATCCGAGGGGGTTGCGAAAATAGAAAAAAAAATTCTTACCAGGAAAAGAAGAAATAAAGCTCTTCGATTTCAAGAAAAAGCAATCCTCCGTGATTCTCCTCGCTGAATCTTCTTCTCTTCAAAATGGGGAAATGCAAAACTCGATCGTAATAAGTATTTCGCCGGCGGCGATGAGGAATGGTTGTGAATCAGAAGAAAACCAAAAACTCTAGAAAGATGAAATTGATCGGGGAGATTAAAGGATCAGAGAGATGAAAGATTAGAGAGAGAGAGAGAGAGATACAAACAAGGGCGTTATTTTCGCGCCACCTAATTAAAAGAGTCTCTCTCTCTTCTCATTAATACTACTAATTACAGTATATAATTAATAAGGAATTTGATATTTTTCTTCCCTCAAACTAGTGTTTTATTTAATTTAGTTTGCGTTAATCTAGTTTTCTTGTAAGGTAAATCATGCATGTTTAACCCAATCAAACTATAAGAAGCTATCAAAGACGAGATAGTTACGTTGATCTAGGTGATAGTCAACATCTGATAGGTTGTCTGCACCTCCCTAATGTCACGCATACGTTCCAAAAGAGTCCTTTGATCATTTGAGTTGTAATTTGTAAACTCTTTTTTTTTTTCTTTTTTTTTGGTTTCATCCATCTTCTAGAAACTGTTGATGCAGATTACATTCGAGACCAAATGTGACATAAGTTTTATCGAGCTGATGATTATTTCGTTCTTTCTTTAACACTTTTTTGTATACAAATTATATAATTTTCGCCGAAAGTTTGATTTACAGCTGCTTACTTTTCACACCTAACCTTAACCATAATCACAAGAGCTAAGAGGAAAAGAGCTCTCACACAAGCAATTCAAAATTGTAAATCAAACAATATTTTTTTTTTTTGCAGAAATGGAACTATATGATAGTTACTCATGGTGAAATGTGTCTGGTCTCTTCCATTTTTTCATTGTGAAAAGAATATTTACCAAACCCTGACAGTGGCTAGCTCCAAACTAAGTTTCTTTTTTTTTTAAAAAAAAATTGTTTAATTATAGATATATACATAGTTGACAATACTATATGTATTATGAAAAAGGTTTCAAATTAAACATATAAAAGAATCTGAAACCAAATGGATTGTAAGATATATGGTTCAATTTGACACATTAATATTCTAATGGCTAATTGCATTGTTTATTCTCTTAAAGAGGCATGTTGATTGCCCTCAAAATCGTCACACGTTCTTTATCTCAGTTATACATGCATAGAATATTCAGAAAACACAATAGTAAAATACAAGACCTCAATATCTTTATTTATAATCAATGAGTTTCACAATTTTGGTCAAGCCTTGTAGTATGATAAGGTTCAGTACATTAATCCCAATAAAATAACACAATTAAATAACAATAAACCGATTTTTCATTTTTAGAAAAGTTTTGCACATGAGATGATTCCGACATATCATATGATCTTAAGCTTTCTACAGACCTTTGTCTCTCTTTCATTTGTGTGCGCCCCTTACCTCATGGACTCTTGCTCCAACTTTACTTCAACTTGGAGACTTCTACGCATTATCAATATTAAAAACAAAATCATCTTTTGTTCTACTTTAATTATATGGTATATATATAGATATCTTCTTTTATGTACTGCCAGTTTTTTTTCAGAATCATTGAACCTGGCACACATATCTCTACTCGTCTACTTGGTGGCTTCCATTTCTCCAGAAATCTCAAGATCGACGTTTTATTATACATAAAAAAATCTTTAGTTATATTGTCTACCGAAGTGTTACAAAAAAAATTGTCTATCGAAATTTTTATTATAATTATACTTTCTCAAAACATAAAATAAATAAATATTTTTATATTTTAACAAACATCTACAGATGAAATATGGTAGTTACATACAAATTCGTAATCCGAATAAACTTACAGAAATTGATATTATATACTCTTTTGTTCTTTCTATAAAAAAAAAATGAAATGAACCAAATTTACCTATATTCCACCTGCTGCAAAGTGTAACAATGACCACGACAAGCTCAAAAGTGATCACGAAACCAATTTTTTTATCTAGCCAAATCTAAGTTGTAAAACTTGTTAGTTCAAACCGTTAGAACCGGTTGTGTTAAAACTGAAACAGTGAAACCATTGATTCGTATGTCAAAGTTGAAAAGTTGTGATTCTGGCGTATGATTTGTTTGAAGTGACTTTGATACAAAAGTCTTCTATGTTCAGCTTTTCTGCGGCCCTCATCTCTCAAAAAACATGCTCTAGAGCCATTCACACGGCCCTCTTCACGTCAAAGTCTCGATATCTCAAAAACATATTTTGGTTCAGATCATCAACACATACAGAAAAGGAAGGAACATGACTTAACACATGTGCTAGTGATGAACCACTAATCAAAAATGAAGTAAAATATCAAAACATAGTGAGGAAGAGACATCAAAAGAAGATACACTAGTTTACTTTCTTAACTCCTATTGTTTGGGTTACTAAATTCTAAGGCAAAAAATATCTTTCAGCTGATGTATATATAATATATCAGTTCTTAAGCTTTTGATGCAGCAAAATCCAGAGGAAGAAGCAGTTCCCATCTATGTTCTTCTACCTCAACATCATCATTAGTATTTTACAAGTCCAGCACCTTGAGACTTTCCAATGACTGATTCTATAGTTCCTTCAAATAGATCAAAGTGTTTTGCAACAGCAAAACCTGAAAACATACCATCCACTGCAGCACTCACAATCCCACCAGCATATCCAGCTCCTTCACCAACTGGGTATAAACCTTGCAGGCTCGTGCTCTCGTATGTCTCATTGCTTCGAGGTATCCTAACAGGAGAGCTTGTTCTTGTCTGTTTGAACAAAAAAAAAAGAGTTTAAACATTGGTATCTCTTGTCTGAAGAGTAGACTGAATCAGAATATAATATTACACGGTTATACCTCTACGCCGTGGAGGAGTGCTTCCTCTGAGATGAATCCCGGTAACTGAAAGTTCAAATGTTTAGACAAAAATGAAAGCTAAGAGTTTGTTATCGCAATGTGAAAATCTTAACCAACCTCTTTTTCAAACATAGAGAGAGACTGTCGCAGAGAATCTGTGATATGAGTAGGAAACAGCTCATGCAGGTTTGCAGACTTCACACCTAGTCTATAGCTTGAAGAAGGTAAAGGTGATTCTGTTTAACAGCACAAGAATAACAAAAGCACCTCCAACAAACCACAACTTGAAGAATAAAATGAGAACTGAGTATTAAGGAAACTGGTGCTTACCAGATAACTTGCTTTCCAGAAAATCAGTTACCCTTTGTACAGGAACTGTGAAATCCCCACCACCCATTATAGCCGCTCTTCTTTCAAATTCTCTCTAAAGATAAGCAAAAAGATCAAATGAGATCAAAAGTGATATTCATACAATCAGCTTTCAGATTGATACCTGAAACTCAATCCCAGCTAAGGGTCCAGTAAGATTGAGAAGATCAAAGTCTTTTGCTGAGACAGTGACGACTAGTGCAGCATTAGCCCACTTGGAAGAACGGCGAGAAAACGACATGCCATTGATGCAGAGTTCGTTTGGGTTTGTGCTTGTGAGAACAACCTGCAAATACATGGAAACGGTCTTACTCATGACAACTCTTAAGAAAAGAAAAAAGAACAAACAAGACAGTCTATAAGGAAACTGTACCTGACCACCAGGACACATGCAGAAGGAGTAGCAACTACGTTTAGATGAAGACTGAGAGAGATCCTCGTCTATCTCATTCACGTATTGAACAACCTTATAGTCTGCAACTGGTACTTTACCTCGTCCTTTACGAACTTCACTAGCTAAATCTGAGTACTACATTGGAAGAGAGCATCACAACTTAAGAAAATTCATGGGATTTGAATGATAACAATGAAGATATCTATGTGTTAGTTTCAACCCCAAAACCAACCTGTATACTGTTGATTAGTTCCTGAGGATGCTCAACGCGCAAACCAACCTGGTCCACACATAACATATGATGAAACCAAAGCCAGAGAAGATACTCACAACATATGTATATAAAGAAAACTTACAGCAAAATCTTTTGGAGTCAGCTCCACATTACGAGAAAGAAGCATCTCATAAGTGTCACGTGCTGAGTGACCAACTGCAAGAACAACTGCATCGAATTTTAAATCCTTGGAGCTGCTCTGGAACTGGTCTGTGGAATCCGAAACTCTGACTCCAACAACACGAGAATCCTCTACCAAGAGATCGTCTACACGAGTCCCAAACTTGATATTCACCTAATTAAACATATGCAATTAAAGAGGAGAGCTCACAAGGCTTTTAATCAATCTAACTGTTTTTTGAAACTTACTCCTGCGCTTTGAAGATAATGTCTGAAATTACGGAGCAAGGGAACTAGCTTATCTGTTCCTAGATGAGGCTTTCCATTGACCAGTATGTTATCAGGAGCACCAAAACGAACCAACGTCTTCAACACCTGCAACAAGTTAAAGATACGGTCACATTTTACTCAAACGTGACAACTAGGAGTCTTAGTTAGAATCCTAACCGCTAAAACAGTGGCACTGTTCTTCCCTATTCGAGTAACAAGCTTTCCATCACTCCAAGTACCTGCACCACCCTGCGAATGCATAAGTGCTAAACGTATATAACTTTTGACAATAACAAACAAAGTNAAGAAACAAAGTCTGAGAAAGCTAGTAACAGGCTAAAGAGAAGATGTTTTTGTTAACCTCGCCAAAGCAGAAGTTACTCTCCATATCCAAGATCTTACGAACTACCAAAGCGCCTATATCACGTCCCCTTTCTTCCAC
>OVBX01003373.1:364-17057 GCA_900406325.1 Erucastrum elatum | reverse complement strand
GTTTTGATGTTGTGTCTATCAATCATATGATAAAGCATTCAAAATCCAAATTATTAGTTTTTGAAAAGGGGTTTGGGAATGGGGAATACCTTGAAGAACTTGCCGGAGGAGTGACGGGAGTGGAAATCTTGCCATGGCTTCGAATCAGAGAAGGAGGAGAAGGAGGAATCTACCGGATGTTGTTCTTGTGTATGGTGGGACAGAGAAGGATCATTCTCTACCAAATTCTTCAAAAAATCCCATTCGAAATCTTTTGAATGGTACTCTCCTGCTTCCCCTCTTTTCTCCATCCTGGAACAACGTTTTCCTCTCGCTTTTTCTCTGGACGAAACTGAACCCCGACGTTGAAGAGCAGGGCTTCACATTCTCAACGGCCCTAGAGCAAAAAATAATAATTTAGGCCCTATAACTAATTTGTTTTTTTTTTATCAAGGCCCTATAACTAATTAGTTTCGTAATTATTACTGAAATATTATTATAAAATTTTAAAAAGTTAAACAAATTATTATCATTCCGTTTGCATTTTTAAATTAAAAGAAATAAAAATTCTTTTACTATGCCATTAAAATTTTCTAAGAAATAAAACTATAAGTACCCAAAAAAAAACCATGTCTCCTTCTGTTAAATATTTATAAGCGATTTGTGTAATTATTTGTTTTTTTTGAATTCTTGGTGGACCCTAAAACATGTGTGTGTTTGCCCCTACATTTTTTAATTGTTCAAATGTCTATTTGTATTAGAGAGATTTAGTGGATTACTCATAAATGAAGTCTATATTAGAGAGTTGTCATCTGATTGACAGCTGAGACAAAATTCATACAATAGAGTCCAAGAATAGACGAAAATGCCCTTTCCCATCTGACACATCCACAGGAAAATTCACTGACACAAATCTTCTCTCTCTTACATTCTCTCTCTTCTGACTCTCTTTTTCTCCCATTTAAGTGGCGCAAGTTTCATTTTTGTCTTATTTCATTTCTCTTTTGTTTGTTTCTTTTATCTCTTCTTTTTCCTTTCACATTTTCTTTTCTTTACATAAAATAATCAGTAACAGAAAATTAATTTTTATTTCTTTCGCATTCATCTAATTTCTTTCGCATTCATTTAATTAGACAACAAACTGAGAAAACTAACATTGTGGTAATAAACTTATACATAATGAAAACTCGGTAAATATTTTTTCTGTGTATAGTTAACATCAGGAGAACTCATTGATGAATTGCCATCAAACATTTTACATTTTTTGTTAGCGAATAAACATATTTGTAACATGTTACAAAATATTTTTAACATGTTACAGATATTTGTAACATGTTACAGATATTTTTAACATGTTACAAATTTTGTTAACATGAAATACTATTTGTTTACACGCCACGAATTTTGTTATCAAGTTATATTTATTTATAGAGCTTTAAAAAATCATTAACTTAATAATTAACTATATAATTTAGTACTATTTATCAATTTAATACATTATTTAATGGATAAAACATATAGTTAACCAGCTAATATTAAAGTTAACGAGCAAAAAAAAATTACCATGTTATAAAATAAGTTAACATGTTACCAATAATAATATCCTATACAAAATATATTTACTTTTATATATATATGTTTTAACATGCTAACATTAATGTTATTTTGAGAATACTTNATTATTTAATGGATAAAACATATAGTTAACCAGCTAATATTAAAGTTAACGAGCAAAAAAAAATTACCATGTTATAAAATAAGTTAACATGTTACCAATAATAATATCCTATACAAAATATATTTACTTTTATATATATATGTTTTAACATGCTAACATTAATGTTATTTTGAGAATACTGCCAATGATAAAGATCAAAACAAAATCGTTTAAAACCAGATGCGAATATACAAATAAAATTATCTGAGAAAAAAATAATGGTTGCTTACCGAATAATCGAAAGAACATACTTGAAACTTCTATGTTTTGCAAATACCAGTTATAGAAGAATATTCATGAGCTTGTGTTACTTAACAGCATCTCAATTGTAATAATAGACTTTATCAACTGTTATGATTCTAGATCTGAACAGCTTCACCTACACCACCAAAAATGGCTCAAAACTAAAAGATCTACAGGTTTTAAGAACAAAAGAAACTAAAAGGTTAGAGAAAGAAAGGAAAAGAAAGCTTGTGGGGTTGAAAAATGATTCTCAGATTATGATACTAACATGACTCGTAGAGTTCTTCACCGGCCACAAAAATTTGAGGAGGTAGATTGAGGTCTTCCATGTCTTAAAACAAGACTGAAAGAGAGAGTTTAAGCACAACAGCTATAATCAAATAAAGAGATGAGGAAGAAAATCAAAAATTTGAGAATTAGGTTAAGTCGAAATAAATGTCAAGAAAGAGATAAAAGAAGGAATCGAGAAGTTTTTGATTTTCAAACTTTAAAAAAAAAAACAGAAGAAAAACAGCTTCAGTTCTTAATAATCACTTTCTCGGAAGTGTAAAGCAGAGACAATTTCTGAATGCATTGCCAGGCTATCGTAGTGGTCAGTAGTAGGTGTATAGGACCAAAACAGGCTTTAAAATATTTAAGTGACTAGTGGTATTCCGGCGCTACGCGCCGGGCTCGTATATTTTTATTCTTTAATAAGTTTAAAATTATTTTTTGATTCATTTGATATTGGTTAGTGAAAATAGTGTACTACTTTGTTATCAAATTGTTTCGGTCAAAGATGAATAGCATAAGTGATTTTACTGATCAATTCAATAAAATTAGATTAAATAGCTGATAGTTACAACGAAGTAAATATAGTTGAACTTAGAACATAAAATAAAATTGATGTTATAAAAGAAAAACAGGTAAATGCATGTGTTTGTTTTGTGATTATCTTGTGTGATTGTTTGATATTTGTGTTATTCACATTAGTGTTTAGTTATTTTTTTTTATGAAATGTGTTTATTGTATTTGATGGTGGCTTAGATACAAAAGTATTGTATTGCTATGTTCCGATTCTACATGTAAGGATAGTAACTATTCTGGTGGATGTGTTTGTTTCATAGTTGAACTATTAAGTTTATTAAAGTATTCCAATACATCTTTCAGTGAGACTAAAGTAATTTTCGATAGAATCTTTTAAATATAATATTTTTGAGATCTTAAGGTATTCTGGTCGATGTGTTTGTTTCATAGTTGAACTATTATGTTTATTAAAGTATTGTAATACATATTTTAGTGAGATTAAAGTAATTTTCTATAACATATTTAAAATACAATATTTTCAAAAAATTTATAATATTGTATTACTATGTTCCGATTCTACATGTAAGGATAGTAACTATTCTGGTGTATGTGTTCGTTTCATAGTTGAATTATTATGTTTATTAAAGTATTGTAATACACATTTTAGTGAGATTAAAGTAATTGTCTAGAAAATCTTTAAAATGCAATATTTTCGAAGATCTTAAGGTATCTTAATTTCTTTTATTAAACTTTGCATCATTATATTGATATTATTGAACAATTAAGTAAAGTGACATTGCATCATTTATATTATTGCATCATTTATATTGATATTATTGATATTATTGATATCATTTATATTTATAAAATTATTTACTCTTTAACATAAAAGTATTTTGTAAATTTTGGTATTAGTTTTTGTTGCATTAGAAGTACTACAACAATCAGATATTATGTTCATATTTTTTTGTAGTGGCTAATCTAAAGAAAAATGTTTGCTAAATCGCTAAATCTCTAAAATCATCCCACATCACTTATGGGACAAATCGTTTTATAAATGCATTGTGTTTGTATATGTTGGTTCAAATCTAGCTGACCCAACCTTTTGAAAATAGATATATTAAAGCAACAATCGAGTAAATAAAAACAAAAACTACACACTCTCTTTCAAGTTCTCATCCTCGCTTCTAGCCTATCTACCAACAAAAATAAAAACACTATTATCCTTTGATTTATAAATTGCATAAGTATTTCTCTGATGATTCCACACACTTTGGTTTATGATGTCTTTGACGTGTCCACAAATGCCGTTAAGAGATTTAACGTTTTCTCATTCTAGAAAATATGGGATTAACCTAGTGATGAAGTCGTTCTATGGTCTTATTAAGGACGTGTGATAACCATGTTTTTTTCGTCCAAATCGTTATGTAAATATGTAACGCGATTGTTAATAGAATATGTTATAACCAATCATATTACAATGATAAGCTGATAGTATTTCTGAGGATTATTTTTACTGAGAAATATCATTTAGTTTCCATATCGCAATTCTTATTCTCTTTCACGCGGTGATATCATCTGTATACAATTTATAGAATGAAGTTCACAGACGCACTCTTTTTTATTTGATTAAAAAAAAAGTTCACAGACGCACATGTACATATAGGGATATATAACTATTCTACACAAAAGTTCAAAAAATTAAATTAATGTGAATGTTCACCTGCTGAAACAAATTGATGTTCATGTCATGATATTTGTCGGTGTTAAGCCTGAGATAACAAAAGAGAACCTCTTTGAGGACTTCCTGGCGGTTGATACCATTCTCCATGATCAACTCGACCATTGCATCTCTGAAATACTTGTGAGGAGAGCACAGGCATTTGACTACTGCAAAGCTTTCCGTCCTCCATCTGCTGCTTACATCAAAATTTTGAGCTCTCAGTTTAGCCATCCTCAAGTCATCAATAGCTCTAACTCCGCACTTTTTAGATGTTCTTTGTCAAAGCCTCTAACCTAGATGTTTTCTTTTGTTCTAACCTGTTTAGAACCTACAAAGATTTCCTCTATTGGTCAGCATTTAGTTTCGCTTCTTTTGGTTTTATTTCCTTGATATTTTTCCACTGATGAGCCAGTTTTGTTACGGTATGACCATGGACCACATATCTTCTCTGCTGTAGGTGCATGTACATGTCCACCTAGTTGACCTTGACATCTGTGTTATTATGTGATCTATCTGGCTTTTGTTTGAGAAGCTGTTGGTCACGTCTATTGCATTTATACTTAACTTTATTCACCTGAATCCTTGGCTTCTGATTTAGATATTGATCTCAATGTGGACCCACTCACCCTGACATCCATTGTTGTAGCCTGATATCAAAATAAGAAGAAAACGTTAAACCAACCTAAACGAAATTCAAGAAAGTATAAACACAAAAATCACATTCAGTTTAGTTAACATCTTCACTGGGATGTATCTTGACTCTCGGTTGTGTCGCCTATGAGTCTAGCAAATCTCCAGTCCAAAGTTCTGGCTTAATAATCAAAATCAAAAGAAAACGTTAAACCAAAATAGAATGGAAATGGCTCAGTCTCAAACTTGAGAGAATAATAACATTAATCTAAGAAGTACTGCACCTTACAATTCCGTGGGAAATGAGTAGGCCAGTCGATTGTAAAAGCCACGTCTACTATAACCGAACGGAACAGTTTTAATGGATGCACATTTGATTGGGTCAGTTTGTGTCTCATCAAATCTCCTTCGAACTCTTCTCCCAATCCAGACCCCATCTAAAATCCAGCGCTCTAGGTTACATAATAAGAAAATGTGAAAACAAATGAAACATGATGAAGGACGCATGTAAAAAAATATTGTTTACCGGGGAGTGGAATTAGATAACATTGAAGGACGCAAGTGATAACAATAAACGCAAAAACGCAAGAGCCTTATCGCCACCGTATGCCTGCTTCGACCTGCTTAAAACTCAGTGAGCAAAACCTGTAGATTCACCATTCCTAGGCATCTGTTTGCTGGAACAAAAATATGGAAGGAGGTCCATCTCTACAGCTGTAAATGTATGGAATGATGGTGATGAAGAAAGCATATAATAGGAATTGAAGACAAAGTAGTGGGTTATTTGATTGATTATCATATGTTACTGAATCACGAGGAAGTGTAGCAGAAAGGTTTGTTCGATTTTCAGAAACTGCGGTCTCAGACGAATCTCAGAAGACATCTTCGAACTGAGAATTTTGTAAACTAATGGACCATCATGCAACTCACATTGGGCCACAAATTATACAAACGAATCACAATTTGCTTTACAAAGACGGATGCACACGTGGCATCAAACCCCCTATGGAGAGATAAAAACTCAACTTTATTAGTTAAGATATCATGTGTAGATGGCTAATTAGGAGTCTGTTTATAGACATAAATGCCAATTATCTCTTTGTATTAACCCCCTAAACAACAATCCATGTTAATGAAAGTGAACACATATATGCACCAAAGACATCTAATTTCATAAAAGCAACCTATAATGAAATAAAATCAAATCCTAAAAATTATTAAAATCAATAGATATGAATAAAATACAAAATCATGTGTATGTCTAATTTTAGTGACACCACCTTTAGTTTGACTTGAGCTATTTTGTTATTTATTTAAATTAAGAAACGACCAGTCAACCTAAATGTGTACAATTTCGACAACATAAATCTTGATGGGCACATCACATATCAGATATCACATATATAACAATTTGGATTCACCTTTGATGTATTTGTGTACATGTAACATTATATACACAACACATTGTACACAAACAACAATGCTTTCTACAAGGAAATTTACCTATGTGCACTCTCGCCATGCTTATGCATTAAACAAGTATATGCACTAAAACATCTAAAATGCATAAAAAAATGACTACTTTTTTTTATCGGCTGACCAAAAAAAAAACTGACTACTATGAACTAAAAGATAAAAGCCATTTGATAGGAATAAAATACAAATCTATGTGTAGATTTATTGGTACATATTCCATTTCCGGTTGGACTTGATCTGTTATATTTATCTATTTTCAGAAACTTTAATATTCTAATTATAAGTGAATACACACCTCTACAAAAAATGGAATTTAACAGTATACTAGATTTAATTTAATGATTTTAATAGATATTTTAACTCTAAATATAAATAAATAAATTATAAATTTAAAGTATGTTAAATTTTCGTGTTTAAAAAATTAATTAGGATGGGAATTTACCGATACCTGAATTTGAACTCAAACTCGTTCGGGAAAATCTGAACCTAAATTTACCGAATTAGCAAAATACTCGGACGGGTATTGAGTTAGAAAATATTGGATATCCAAACCCTGACATGTAATATCAACACTCGAACGAATTCCGAAAATAACAGAGTATATGTATACTTAACTTTTTATTTCTAGTTTACTTCTTTTATTTGATTCAAAATATTTATATTGATTAGGTATATGGCTCAAAATCGTATAATATACATATAGTTACAGACACAATGATTTGATATCTTTATATATAAAGTACAGTTCTCTCTATCCTTATTCCGTCACGTCAGCATCCAAGCTGGAAATTCACTTCACAACTGCATGACACGTACCCATGTAAAATGAAACTCATCGTTTAGTTAGTTTTGTGTTGGGCTTGATGCCAGTGGTGGACTGATTCTTTGTCTGGGTTTTCGGCCCGATTGTAAGTGATAACGCCTGTAACCCTAATAGCTTTACGAAGAGACGAAGTTTGGCTCTCATCTACTTGCGACGACGACGAGAAACGAGATGCCGTTCCTGCTTCCTTTCTGTATCTGTAACTGTCGGAGTTACGGTTTCGTGTTAAATTCCATTGATTCTCTCATCTACTTGCAGTGGTGGTTCCATATAAATATATGTGAGTCTCGCTCTACTCTGACACATTTTTCTTCGTTCTCTCTTAGATCTCATACTAACTAAAGGTAATATGGCTAATTCTGGGGGTCTTTTCTCCGATTTGAAGACCGGCAAGTGTTCATCAATGTAAGTTTATTTTCCAGATACCCATAGATATGTATTCAAGTATAAATTTCGGCAAGCCTCTTACTGTTTGTTCGATATTTTCTTTTAATTAAGTATTCTTTCTGTTTGTTGTCTAGGACAACCATGATGGAAGCCATCATCAACGCTACCGGCTTTCAAAATTTCGGTCTAAACTCGCCGCCGGGACAATATATTCCATCCCCGGATTTGATGTCGATCGATGTGCTCAGACCTTCCGACTTTCCTTCGCTGATCCGGTTTTATGATTTGACCTCTTTTGACCGAGCCGGTCTCTGCATTACCTCAAGAAGGGTTCCTGTTCCAGAATCAAACCGAACTGGTCGGATTGTTAACACGAACACACAGCTGTCAGGTAAAGTAGAATTATTTAATCAGTTCTTCATATATTTTTGCATTGTATTCTGAGTTATGATATCCGCTAAACACATAGTATAAATTTTTAATATCGGTCTTCATTGTTGATAGAAATTAATGGTGAGATAACTGCGGTGAAGAACACTGTGAGTGACAATCCTGGAGAGAAGAATCGTGTCATGGCGACGATCAAGCTGGATAAGTATTTCTAAATTCATTTTTTATTGAATTACCATTTACAATGGAGACATCAGTTTCACACTTTTTCTTATGCTGCTTTGTAATACCTATTTGCAGTTATACAGCAGTAACTTGGAGCCTGTTTGATTCTCGAGCTGTGCCTTTTCACAAAAAGCTTGAAGACGTGCATGGTGATCCAAAGGTGGTTGTTGCTACTAGCATAATCTAGGATGGTTGGAGGTATTGAGTTGTCTCATTTCATTTATCATTGTCATGTTTATAACAGTGCATTCTATAAACATTTGGTATGATTCCTAGGTGTTTGTTCCTCAATGCAACGTCTGAAACGCATATCTACTTTCACAAGGAAACAAGCGCAGGTGAAGACTACTTTTACAAGTAAGTAAATTGTATCTTATTAGTCTACACGTGCATCCATATATTCAAATTTACTGAGTATTGAAAATTGGTATATGTTGGTCGCTAGGGACGCTGGTTTCCCATCTGCCGCACCGATGTTGAAAGGATATGCAAAGGTTGAGCTCCTGTCCATAGCAGAGCTCAATAATTTTATCATAACTGTCCCATTGCAGGTAATATATATGTGTGGTTTTGGAATATTCAGTAATGTATTTACTTATGAAATATCTAATTGTTAGGTACTAACACTCACTACGTGATCCTGATATCAAACATGTAGGAAATTGACTTTATTTGCACCGGGAGAGTTGTTAGACTCGAAGTGGACAAGGGGTGGTGTTATGTTGCCTGCTCTAAATGCAGCAAGAAATTGGAGCGCACTGTCTCTGCTTTTGAGTGTGCGATGCAGTAATGGTAATGCCGTCGGAGTTCTCAGGTATGTATTGTTAACATCTTATAGACATGTATATCCATACATAGTTATCTTCTAATCAGTATTCTGACTTATAATTTATTTAATTTCTCAAATTTAGTTATTGTGTGGAGTTGGCAGTCGCGGATGATACTGCTGAAGGTGCTTTCGTATGTTTCGACGGTGTGATGGCTAGGCTGCATAACCCCTTTGCGGCTTTGCGTTTGAAACAAGACAGATGTTGGTAAGATATGTGTTTGTTTCTCTACCTGATTATCATTTATAATGTGCAATCGCGCTAAATAACTTACCTAATGAACAGGCTGCAGGAGTAAACCCTGAAGACTCCAAAGTGCTTATCATAGACATGGAAGGAAAGTTATTTACCTTCCAAGTCAGGGTTAGTACCTACAACTTCACCGCACACCATCAGGAATTCACTATCACTCGCATCCTCAAGGAACATGAGCGTGTGCCAGTCCGTGACTTTGTCGTCAATGTCAGAATAATTTTAATCGTCTTTGTTTCTTTATTTACATCTGGATGTATGTATGACTTTCTGTATGGATCAGAGAGGAACCGATGGTGATGATGCAGATCTGCCAGATGGTAGTCCAATTTCTGTCGAGTCCAGAGCTGCAGATGACAGTAGTAATGCAGCGGTGAGTTCTGATGCTAATCCAGCCAATGTTGTTTGAAATGGAATTCCAGTACATATCGTTTCAAATTTCAGAGTTTAGATAATGCTTAAATTTTTTTTTGAACAAATGATTATCTACTGTTCTTTTTGTGTTTTTGAATGACTTTGTTATTGATTCATATTTCTTATGATGCCAGATGTTTGTTTCAGTTAGTTTCATGATAACAAATTTTTATTTCCAATTTATTTCCTCTTATAATTGTTTTAGTTATTTGTTACAGTTTACGAAAAAGAATAAAATATAAAATTATGATCAGATCAAGTTTGAGTTAGAATCAAGTGAGATCCATTCACGCTCTCTCCTTATGATATTTATATTTTCGTTAGCATAAACGTAAAGTTATGATTCTATAGCTAATCTTGAATTATTCGTTTACTAAACTTATTAAATGTTTAAAAGTTATGAATCTTTCCAATATTATTTGAGTAATATATTATCTTTTAACAAATTCCAACCGAAATAATATGAAGTTTAAATCCTCATAGATGTTTCGTTTAAAAGTTTCGGTTTATAAGAATAAAATATGGAGATTTGGTGGATGGGGGTAATAATGTTGGAATTAAGATCAGATCAAGATGAGTAATGATCACGTAAGCTCCCGTCACACCCTTCCTACGAGCTTGAGAATTTATCATTAAATATAGTTATTTGATAAAAAAAAAGATAAATATAGTTATGGTACCATTGCAGTGCTCTTTGGTATGTTCGAGCTGTTCAGGTGATGGTGAAAAAGATGTCTATGAGACCTCAAACATCTGGTTCCACTAAAGGAGATTTAGGCCCTGATGCTGGTACCACAGACGTTCTAAGCGTTACTGGTGACTCCAATTCCGGTTCATATATAATACACCTAGATCACAAGAAAAGTATAATCCCGCCCGTAGGGCGGGCCGACCCTAATTCATTTAAAATACATGTTAAATTTAAGGGGTGGGTTTTAGGGATGTGTTCAAATTATTAAAAATAAAAAATCAATATTAAATCTTTCAAATAAAAAGGAGCTATTTTAGTCATTTTATTTTTTGAGAGTTATTTTTATGACAAAAACTTAAAATGGTTATTTGAGAGAATTTTCCAATCTTAAAACACGAAAAATATTAAAAAATAGATTTAATTCAACATAAAAATAAAAGTAACTAATATACTAAGTAAATGGTTTACAAGCATCTTCTTATGAATATTTATTAGTTGTTTTTTTTTTAAAACATCATATAAAAACTACTAAGATATTCCAGCCGGTTAAGAGAACAATATTTATTATTATATATCTTATTAAATCAAAAACCCAATATAATAAGTTATTATTTATGTTTTTAAATTTTTAATTAAACATCAATTAATTATATGTGATAATTTTATTATCTATCAAAATATATATTCTATTATTATGTTCTAATTTTAAAAACATTTACATATTAAACAATTTTAGAAATTATCTTTATACAAGTGTTTTCGCATGATTTTCCTTTAACTATAAAATGTAGTATATCTTATTTTTAAATTTTATATTAAAAATATGATTTTTAGATAATATCACAGTATATCTAAGAATCTTACTTGTTAAAATATATTTTCAATAATTTACTATATAAAATTATAATTAATTATCTAATATAATAGATAAATATGATATTAGTTATATAATAAGTTAAATAGTAAAATTCATTAAATGTATTATTGATATTAACCATTTTAACTTTTAATGTGATTTTTTATAATAGAAGATATTATTTCAGATAATAGCATAGTATATCTAAGAAGTATATTATTTTTGAAAATACATTTTTGATAATTTATTATATTAAATTATAATTAACAATTATAACAGATAAATAGGAAACTTAGTTAAAATAATTTCCTTTCAATTATATATAAATACTCATTAAGGATAATATTGATATTAATCCCCTTCACCTTTCAATATGAGATCTCCGTTGCAAAATATCAATTCGCAAATAATAATATAAAATAAAATATAATAATAGTATAATAAATATACAAAGTGAAATTCAACAAAATATAGTCCATAATACATGCATAGAAAATATCTAAATAATTATGGTTAGAAAAATTTATACAATGTAAATGTAAATTATGTTTTTCATAAAATTAGTAATATATATTTTCCCAACATGTAAAGTTATTTTTTTCTGTTTAAACGTTGAATAAGTGGAAATTGAAAATCGAATACCGTACCTCTTGTATGCAAAGATAAGCTCTACAATTTGAGACACGTCAATTCTTTGCTCTCGAATCTTTCATTTTGCCCGAACGACAAACCCTATGAACTTCACCGCTCATCTCCAAGCGACCAACTTCATGGTGGTCGGAGCAAAATCGCCGGTGGATCGACGCCGGAAAGCACTTGAGAGAGTGAATAAAGAGCTCTCAAGGGGCAAGTACGAAACTGCCCTCTCTCTCGTCAAGCAACTCAACGGCAAACATGGATGCCTCTCCGCCTTCGCCTCAGCCAAATTGGTCTCTCTTCTCTCCTTTCTCCTCTCTTTCATGCTTGCTTCTTCTAGTAACTCTTTCTTCTTTGAATTTTTTTTAGCTTCCCAAGAAATCACCAGTATTGGATACATTGAAGGGGTATCGATTCAGTCTCCAGAAGCTTTGAATCTGTTTCTGCTCAAGCGGTAAATCCTACTATTCGGTATCCAATTTTCAGTGTTTTCTTGATTGCTTTTGGAGTCGTTTGCCTGAAAAGCAAAACTGATATTTTTTTAATTGGCAGAATACAGTAAAAAATATTCAAGAGCACAAAGCTATAACTTCTCCTTCTGAAGAAGATTGGTTCGCTGTTGTTCAGGTGAAAATCTTGTAGCAAAAAATAAGTTCTGTGGTTGTGTCCAGTTTCTTTCTACTTTAACATGCTATGTAGGATCAATTGTGTAATATATCTATTTTATGGATGTGTATGCAGCATGAATCAGGCCATTTTCTGGTTGGTTACTTGCTTGGAGTTCTTCCAAGACGCTATGAAATATCAAATTTTGAAGCTATGAGGGATAATGTAGCCGGTGTAACCGGGAGAGTATAATTTGTGGGCTTTGATTTCCTCAAACAAGTAAGTTGTCTTTGTGCATAGGGAAAAATTGATTAATGAAAAATACTCAAGCCCTGTTATAAATCCAGGTAGGTGCTGCAAACCAATTTATGAAAGATGATGTGAATCTTTCGGTATGTTAACTAAACACTCAAGCTGCAGTGGACAGTTTTGGTTACTGGTTATTGATAGGTCTTTCTGTGGTTTATCTTCTTGACTAACATGTTTTGACTTATACCGTGAAGGTTTCTCAAGGCTATATATCATCCAAGGTAATATTTATCTTAAAATTACCTGTGGATGATATATAGATTTATATAGCTAAAGCTGTTTCTGTAGTGAGTGGTTGGAACTGTAAATGCAGACACTGAACAACTTTTCATGTGTGATACTTGGAGGAATGGTAACTGAACACATGCTTTTCGGATATTCGGAAGGTTTCTACTCCGATGCTGTCAAGGTTATGTCATCTCAAGTGTCTTACTCATATGCAGAGAGGTTAATTTTTTGCAATCTTATGCTTTTTTTTTAAAAAGAAATCTGATTTTGCTGTTGAACAGTGTTCTGCAATGGCGAGGGTTCACAGAAATGGAGAAGGCGGCTCATATCAGATGGGCTGCTTCCAACACTGTATTTCTGTTACATTCATACAGTGAAGCAAGAGTTTCACTTGCAGAAGCAATGGGGAAAGCCAAACCGATTAGTGCTTGTATTGAAGCCATTGAATCTGCAATTTCTAGACATTATATGTGAACTAATTTTGTATTATTCTTCCTAATCAATTTCTTTCCTTTCAAGAGACACTGTATGCACATTACCCGATTTAAAAAAAAATAAATCTTGTGAAACAGAGACGAAACAGTATACACACTACCGGATCTCAAAAAATCTTGTGAATCAGAGATGTACTAATTTGCAGGCTTAAACTCAACGAGGTTGATGTCATGAAGTGTTAAAGCCCAAACGAAATAAATCTTTATTCTATTTTTTTCCCTGATATTTTGTTCTTTTTCTTTCCTGATAATCGATAAAGTTACACGTGAATTACAAAGAAACAAAGAACAGTCCATGCAAATAGACAGACCGTTGATAACGAATAATCCATTTACAAGCATTTACAGAAGCAGATGATAAGGGGGAGTTAATTTTGATTTTTTTTTCTTTTGGGTGTTAAGAACCATCAGTGAATAAGTTGCAGTGAAAGGGATAACAAGTGAACCTCCTTTCTCCATCAAAGCTTGGCCATTGTTAAACTAAAAACTCAACCTGCAAATAGAATATCCATCAACAACTGATGATTAAATTCATTTGAAAATAGAACAGATCAGACGGATAAGCTCTTCTTACCTTCATCTGAGAAAGCAAAAACACTACCAAGCATATCTTCATCATCATCCTCATCATTTTTTTTATCAGATGGAGCATTCTTGTTCTCTGCTTTTTCAGCAGTGTCCTTCATAAACTGCTGAAAGTTTGGGTAGTCATCATCAATAGGTCCCTCCTCACTTTCGTCCGCTACATTCATGCTGAGATCAGAAGGGTTAGAACTTACATTTGACGCTCCGCTTATCCTGCTGCTATTTACAATTGCTGTTTCAGCGGGCAGGGAGGCACTCTTTAGCAACATATGAGCGTCGTCTACAGTATAATCAGTGTCTTTCACAGAAGAAGATATCAAAACCACTGGTTGTTTGAATGTTACAATTCCACTATGAGGGTCTTGGTTCGAAGTTAGTGCAAAATTGGAGGAACTACTTCCTCTACCTGCAAAGTTCAGTTATATGGTTTGAGAAACGTTGAAATGCATTGATTATAGGAAGTTAATTTGAAAACCTACCTTTAACTAGTCTATGATCAGAAGAAATGTCTAAATCAGAATCTCTATCCACAGGAAATCCTCTGCATGCAGAACAAGGATAGTGTATTATTGAAAAACACAATTCAAAAAACATATGATGCAGTAAGTTTTACATGTTGTGTATACTGGAATACACACTGTGAAAATTATCAAACACAGGCAGAAGATCCTTGCGCCTGATATCAACCTCATGTGCAGATACATTCTTAATTTCCATCTCCCCGTGATTCAAGCCAGCAGTGTCCGGTCGAAACATGGGATAAAAAGATATCTGTATTTTAAGAGAATGTTATCAGCTACATGATTTTTTTTTATTGTAAGGAAAGAGCAGATAAGTAAACACGATGTTTTTATTGTAAGGAAACAGCAGACAAAACCTCTGAGTTCTGCCAGATTGGTTTTCGTCCAGAGTTTATCTGAACCTCTGCATTGGCAACATAAATGTGGTGGTTCTCGAGAGGCTTCGCTAGATCAGAAGCATCAACACTGTCCTCTGCAACTTTCCCGCCTATATTCTCTTCTATCTCTGGCCAGTCTGTTCTCCGGCAGACATCCCCAACACT
This sequence comes from Erucastrum elatum, assembly GCA_900406325.1. Taxonomy (NCBI): domain Eukaryota; kingdom Viridiplantae; phylum Streptophyta; class Magnoliopsida; order Brassicales; family Brassicaceae; genus Erucastrum; species Erucastrum elatum. The sequence goes on along the minus strand of OVBX01003373.1, from coordinate 1,717 downwards.
GAACGGGTTCGACTTTCACTCTTAGTTCCTCTTCAGCTGCTCCTATTCGCGAACTGCTCTCAGCCTGGTCTCCTCCTCCAAGAGATGGAATGAGTTTGTATTGAACTACATGAACCGATGGAGTGTAAACTAGTAGATAGTCTAACGCAGGAGCTGGCAGCTGTGGGACTGCCTGATGGAAAACAAAAGCAAGACAGCCAGAAGGGAAAGATGGTTTTCCGACAACGAAATTGGCAGCATGGAAGAAATTGTTGCTTTTGATTCAGCTAACCACAGAGAGAGTTACCGATGCTGGTGGTGGAAACGTAAAGTGGGTGGTCTTAAACAATGGGCTCGACCACCACGGCAAGGACAGTGTTGGAGCAAGTGTTGGTCCATCGACATGAGAACTCCGTATCTCAAGAACATTTTCTCCTCCAAACGGGGACAAAGAATAAATATGGCAAGTCTCTTGGATGGCACGATTGCAATCCACTGGCTGTAGCTACTAAAGCAAATATCTTGTATTATATGTGGGTAAAACAGCAGCGTTCACAGTAGTAACACGAGGAAAATTTTTGATACAAGAGAATCAGGAACATACAGCTGATGTCACGCCACGATGTAGCTTGTAAAGAGGCACATGGGAAGAAGAGATCCTATCATAGCTTTGAGCACCTGGTCCATTCTTTGAAGGCAATGGCATAATCCGGAAGACGTTAATATTGTTATCGTGGATCGAGGCTGTCACTAACAGAGTGCCACATGGATCAAAGCAGAGCGCAGATATTGGAGTTGTGTGAGTCTTAAACTTTGCTATAATAGCTCGGGATTCAAAATCCTTGACAATAACCTGATCAACATGATAAGAGAGACATAACTTCACAACATAATTCACTAGCAAAAATGGAAGAAATTGTTGGACCCGAATATGACCCTCAGGTCAGGTACCGATAAGCAAGAGCTAACATCTGGGACGCGGTGAGCCCATCATAACGAAGGGAGCTAGAAGTTGAGCCGAAGGCTGAACCTAGAAGTTACCGTAGTAGAGGTCACGACAGAAAGGGAGCTAACACTTCGAGAGACTCGGTCAAAAGGAACCTGGAGCAAGTCTCATAACTAAAGCCATATATCTCGGAGGTCAGTTGAGGAGCTATCGACGAAACCTAGACTATATAAAGACGGAGAAGATCGAAGAAAATGGATATCTCTTTTCATATACCAACTTCTGTATTAGACTAAAAACATTACGTATTTCCTTTGTAATCAACTCAAAATACGTTTCTTTGTATTCATCATCTTTTCAACTCATCAATAAAATCAAATTCATTCTTCAAGTTATTTACGGGATTCAGCCCACGATTCTAATTCATC
>OVBX01003372.1:0-17058 GCA_900406325.1 Erucastrum elatum | reverse complement strand
AGATCGACCGTTCACCCCTATCGTCCGCTGCATCAGTTGGTATCAGAGCCAGGTTTCTTTGATTTCTTAATCGAAGACGATTCTGAATGTCGTTATGATTGCGAACATCTATCCTATCCAGGACGAAAGTCCTTTTGTTGAGAGAGAAGAGAACTATGAGATCTATAGAAAGATTCATGGTGATCCAATCTACGACATATATGAAGATGATGTCCTTGTTGACTTCGTTTTCAGTAACAATTATTTTTATCTCGTCTGTGCAAAGTTTGGGCAAGATGAGATCCGTGCAAAATTCGTGCAAGAAGAGTTTCGTGCAAAGTTCGTGCAGGACGAGTTTCGTGCAAATTTCGGGCAAGATCAGAAGAATCAACTCTCTGTAAAATTTGGATTTGAAGATAAAGTTTTGAAGATTTCAACTACAAAAAACCAATTCAAGATTCGAAGACGAATCTTTTCTAACCCGGAGAGAATGATGCAGATAAGTATTTGGAATATTTCCAAATATCTTATTGTTTATTTTATTAATTATGTTAAATTAGATAGTTACCTTTTATTTGTATTTTCAATATTTTAATAGTTTTTCTATTTTAACTAAAATTAGGGTTTTCTAGATTTATTATATATAGGCATTAAAGCCTAATGTTGTATTCAGACTTTGATTAATAAAAATAGAGCTTTTGCTTATTCCTTGTTCTAGATTTGATTCAATTCATCTATTTCGAGTTGCCTTGTTATTGATTCGATTAAATTCATCAAGACAGGAAGTTGGTCTTAAGGAGCTATCGAAAGAAACCCTTAATCGATCCAAGAACAGGTCTCGAAGAACCCTCAATTCTTAGATCGACCGTTCACCCCTATCGTCCGCTGCATCAAATCCACTATACATTTTTTTTCTCATGCACGTTATCATCAGATATCATCAGAAGTGGGGTGTTTCTTTACAATACTTTAGACATGTCTGGGTACATCTATACAGAATAAGCGACTCAAAGTGGTAATCAAATTAATATTTCAAGCTTGATACTCGATTTGGTGTTTTAGAAGAATTGGCTATAGGTATCTATACTATACCAAATTAATTTACGTCTTTAATTATTTTATATCAAAAATTATTATTTTGTGTGTTCTACAATTATAAAACTAGACGGTGGCCCGCACACTTGTGCGGACAAATATATACCTAACTTTTCAAAATTTTAATCTAAATTATTTAATTAATTTCAAATATTAAGTTAATCAGAAGATATAATTTTTTATTAAACATGTAAAACATATCACCATCATAATAATCTAATAAAGTTTTATTAATATTTTAAATTAGCATAAAAAATTAAATCTACAAAACCATTAAAGTTATAAGTAAAACACATGAAATCAAACTCTTCTTCATTAGACACATATTAACAAAATATATAATAATTAAAAACATACTTCTATTTAACTAAAACTGTATAAACTTAAAATAAATAAATTATATATGTTTAATAAAATTTAGTTTACAAAAATAATTAACGAAAAGAGATTGTATTTTTGACCTTATCACCTTTCAATTCAAATTCGCAAAAGCAATGTCTCCTTCGTAATATAGATTTCAAACATCAAACATTCATGATTTTGATGTGAATGAATTGAATTACTTAGCTATTTTTTTATCTGTGAAATAATTTGGTGGCATAAAAACGAAGTAAACTTTCTTTTAAAATAATAATAAAATAAAAAATATTAATCGATTTAATATTATTAAATTAAATATCTTAATAAAACTATAAAAATATTTCCAAAATTTGATAATACTATTTAATAATAATTATCTTTGAGTATAAAGTAAAAAAATGTTAAATAATCACTAAAATATTTTAAAACTAACAATTCAAAAAGTTGTGCATTAGAATTAATAACTCAACCTAAATAATGAATGACGAATAAGATTTTAATATAATAAAACATGACAGATAAGTAAAATATTCTAAAATCATGGAAAATATGACAAGTAAGTCAAACTAAAATTATCACATAAAATTATTCAAAAATATGACAAATAACTAAATTACCAATTAAAGTTATTAAGAACATAAAAAATAAATAAATAACCTAAATTATGGAGAATATGACAAATAATCAAAACTAAAATTATTAAAACAAAATAAAAAGGTAAATTACCTAAAATTAGAAAAAAAAATATGATAAATAAGCAAAAAAACCTAAAACTATGGAGAAGTTGACACATAAACCAAATCATTTCTCAAATAATAGTATATATTAGTTTCATATGTTTGGACATTTGAGGTGGGACGGATCCGGATAGTCGGAAAATATATGTATCATGATCTAGATCCGTCGAACCCATAGTATACGGATCTGGATGGATCCTTGAAAATAATTATTTTTTTCAAATACTAAAATTTGAAAATAATACATAAATTGAATATTTATATAATATTTATAAATATACATGTATATAACCTATAAAATTAAAAATATAATATTTTAGATTAATTTGATGCATAAATATTAATATGTCAAATAAATTTATTAATAAAATTAAATATATAATATGTAAATAAAATATATGTAAATAATTTGGTGCATGTGTCAATCAACTACCAATTCATTTAATTTTTAATATTAAAATATATGTAAATAATTATAGTCTTTTTCTTTGTTTTAGATACTTTCAACATATCTAACTGATAATGATGCTCTTTTTCAAAAGTTTCTAGGAGACTCTTCTCAAATTTTGAGAAACTTAAAAACCACATGTTTTGTGAAACCACATGTTTTGTGATCAAATGATTTTAAAATTTCTATGAGACTCTTCATCATCCATTCTCAAATCAACCAGGGTTTTAGGTAGATGTTCAACAGATGGATGATTTCACGGCTTGTCAAGATTGCTCCAGCGCTTATCATTTTTGCCAGTCGAGTTCAAAGATTGATGAGAGATGTGAGTGGATATGGGACATTTTCGCCGCCACCTAGACTTCAAGCTATCGTTCCACGAGTTTTGTTACTTGAGATTATGTGATGTGAAGTTTGAGTCATTAGTTGTCATGCGTTGTTTTATGTACGAGTATGTGGACTATTTAGCATGTATGCTTACTTTGAGGACTCGTGGAGATTGTTTTTGGATTGGGAGTGCGGCAATGTGCGCTGTGTTGATATTGGAGTTACGCGAGATATTGTTTGCCAGTCTTTGGTTGTGTTGATTGTTCAGAGATGTGTCAGTTCAGTTCGCAGACACAGAGATTGAGAGCTATTTATATTCATAGAGTTTTACCAGTATTGTTGGAGGGGTCGAGTTATTCAAAGATTGGTCAAAGATGGAGCTGGGTTTTTGCGATGTTATTCTCGAGATTGATTGGTTATCATAGCGTCAAGTAGTGTTAATTTGCCTGAGGGAAGGAGTACATATTCTCGGAGCAGAGGAGAGTTTTGTTGTTTCTGTACTACATGTTGAGGAGTTATTGGATGCAGTAGTAGATTGAGTTTTGGTGATCTTTTCGATGCTTGAGAATGATGTCAGCATGAGTTGGATGACCTTTTATTTATTACAGAGTATAAAGATGTGTTTGAGGCCTTTGGAAGGCTGTCACTGGTCAGAAGATACCATTCATGAGACTTAAGAATAAATTAATTCGTGAGCACTTGGATAAGTGCGTGGACGTATTAATCGACGACACCTTGGTAGATTTTTGGAGTAGAGAGGAGCATGATGAACATTTGCAGATTGTGTATGGATGCAGAATGATCATGTTATTGCTTATAGATCGCGTCAGTTGAGACCTCCCATGACACACTACCCTACTCATAGTTCAGAATTGCTGCAGTGGTATTTGTAATAAGATTTTGGAGATCATAACTGTTTGGGAAAGAAGTTGTAGCTACATTGCATAGCATTTTTGGACGTGTCAGATGGTTATGTATGATTAAATAAATTATAATTGTTGTTTTGAATCACTATTTTTTATTTTTGTTAGAAACTTTTTTTCTTTCTTGGAGTCTCTGACCGTTAATGTTTATTTGGGTCTAAAAATGTTTTTCCACCCCTTGATGTATATACCCAAACAATATAAAAAGTTCTTTTCAGCATGAATCAAATCCGGGTGGCTAAGGTTACATCCCCAATATCTTACCACTAGAATTGATTAGTTTTGGCTCTGACTTTAATGTTGAATCATGCAGTTTGAACATAAAAGAAAGCACGTCGTAGGTATATCCATTGTTGTTGTTTTTTTTTTCCTTTTGAATATGTTATTTCTCCGGAGAAAGCCACAGGCATTGAACTTGTGGAATAGTCTTAAAGAATAATAGATAAAAAGACCTCTCCCTTCTCTTTTTCCTACTGTTACACAATTCCTAAACCTCTCAAGGGTCGTCCAGTTTTCTACAGAGACGGTGACATATTCACACATCCTGAGCTGACGCAAGTTATGTGATGTCTTTGTTCAGGACAAGATACCCATTTGATAGGGAAAACCTACGTCGACTGTACTAGTGGTTCACGGGTTTTATTTATGTAGTGTCTAAAATAAATGGCTTTATTAGGTCACATTAATCAAATTTGAATCGGATTTAATTATTTGTTTGTTTTCCGCGCGAAATATCTTCTAGCTAAGGTTGTCTATACATGGCTGTCCTTGCTCACATGATCATATATATTTTGTGTGGTACAAAACCTAGATGTCGATCATATCTACTTAATCCATGTTGTATCTAAATTTGTTGTATATAAATGCTTCTTGTTTGCCCACACACACGCACATATATATATGTGTTATTTTTCTCAGTGATATAAACTCCTAAATGAGCGAATGAACCACTTAATCTATCTTAACATGTCAATTAATACGTCAATTTGAACCAAGTGCTTCAAGTAGTGGTTTAGGTATGTAACTTAGTGGATAGAGCTTAAACTTGCAGCTCCCATATATATATTTATTATTAATTTTTTGGAGAAAGGGTTTGCAGCTCCCATATTTGCAAGCCAATAGATGTACATGCGCTTCACCATCCGTAGGTAGACGCATCAAATAATGAAAAACTTAATTTCTATGATATTTGACATTTTTCATGATAAAATGGAAAGGGTAATATACTATCGCTTTAGACGACCGACCTGGCTGCTAAGACCCGGCCGGTTTGTTGGAGCCGTGGATCCTCGTCAGAGGATGTTCACGCTATCTCTATAAGGTTCTTTGTTCTTACTCTTATTACTCTTCACATACGCATGTGACCTTATTCTTATTTTTTATTTTTCCTATTCTCACAAAATAATCTGAGACCTAACGGTAGCCAAACGGGGACAATTTGATGCTGTCTGAAACGTATTTTCCAGATAGATAAGACAGCTTATGTTTTTGATATCTTACGTACGTCGTATACATGTACTGATGTACACGTAATCTCGTTAATATATTTTATATGACGGTTTTATTTTCAATTTCTGCCGCAGCCCTGACAATAGTTCACAGTACGACACCGTTAATATTTCATATCGCTATTGATTGTCTTTGAAACAGAAAGAACATTTTCATAAAAATACATCAAGGATATTTTCATTAAAATTAGAAAATCAAGGCCATAAATCGTTTATTACCTTAAGTTTCAAAAATGCTAAGCAACACATTAAGTCATTAACAGAATAACAACGATTCTTCATGGAGCTCACATAACACAAATACTTAAAATAAACAAAGAAATTCATATATCCTTTTACAAAAAACACAGAAATTCACATCTAGGGGTCCAACTGGTGACCAAGGAATGAAATGGAATAATGCATTCTTTGACATTCCTAATGAATTTAACCATTTATAAGGAATAGTCATTCATTCTTATTCCTTTTCATTCCTTTAATTGTAGAGAATTAAAGAACAAATTTGTTCCTCACTAAATTTGATATGGAATGACTATTCCTTATCATTCCCATAAATTTATTCCTATTCATTCCTTTCCTATTCATTCCTATTGTTCTCGATGTGGTTACCAGTTGGACCCTAGGATTTTAAAATTTCTGATTTTAGCCAAAGAAAGTATATTCTAGTATGGTTTGAACTGATACACATTCAGTTTGGATTCAGATCTATTATTTAACTGTTGTGACATAAATTACAATACTTGTAGATACTTTGATTAATGTTATTAGTTTAGTCTTGGTCAGAGCAAGCCTATTCTACTTAATTAATGTTAAAAGTCTTCAACAATCAGTGTCCTTTGTTAAAGAGTTATCTGCATGCTTATAGTATTTGTAAACACTTCAAATCTAAAAGGGATTAATATTGAGAATTGCCCTAAAAACTAATATTATCAATTTTTTTTTTGAAAAAAATATTCTTAAATCAACTATTATTCAAAATTCTAACTATTGGTTCCTATAAATTATTAAACCGACTAGTTAAAAATAGAATTTTCCTATGATTTTATATAACTTCACCAAATAAACAAACTATAACAAAATTCCTCAAGTCTAGTATATTAATTTAAAGTATGAAGTCATCTATTAAAAGTTTTTGAAAATAATATAGGATTTATATGATTTGATAAGGATAATGTATTATCCCATTAATTTTAGTAAGACTCTTTTAAGGACTAATATTCTGCTATTCTATTGTTTCCATTTTTTTTTTGAAAAAAAATGATTGTTAATATCTATTATATTAAACAGCATCATGACCTATTAATAAATGATATGTTTAACTATGTATTTCATTTATTTAAAAATCTATCAAATTAAATTAATATAAAATTACCAAAAAATCAAATATAAAAAATAAAAATTTCAAAATAAATTTAAACAAAAAAAATATATCCTGTCTTTTACTAATACCATCAAAGAAGACAACCATCCTAGTGCGTTCAATCTAGACTGGTGGAAAGGAATGTCTAAGCAATCTCTACATGCAGACAAATAGGGTAGAGACAAAAGAGACATGTAGGGGATACCAATAATGTGCTTTTAAAAAAGCTTCAATATTGAGATACTTTATAAATAAAGGCACTGAATTATATGATAAAAGGTTTTTTTTGAGCTATTGTTTAGATTAAATATTTTTTTGGTAATACACACTTTTATTAATTTCCATAATAGATTTGGTACAAATGCTTAAACCTTACAACTTCACCCAAACCAGCCCTAGATACAAATACAGCTCGACATTCAGCCCAAAAGAGTAATAGCTAGAAGACAAAATCTTAAGGAGGTGCGAGACAAGAGCACAACCATCACCATCTGCCACCAAAGCTAGACCACAGAAAAATTATAGAGAAAATGATCTGGAGCAGAAGTGATTTGACTCTATCACTTCCGTAACTTGTTTTTTTGTTCCTTTGTTTGGGTTGAAACTGATTTTGATTTACTTCGTCTCCCGGCCCTGGGCTAAAGCTGGCAAAGCACCAGCTTTAGGTGCCATAAAATATATAGATATTAGGAGCAGACAATTCAAAGATACTCTAAACATCTAAAGCCACACATTCTATATTTATCTTGAATAAATAATCAATTTAGTGATTTACGTTACGTACCAAACTTTGATCTGTGTACATTGTGGGCCAACAGTCTTAGTACCTTGGGTGTCTCTTTGTCAATATCACGGGCCTTTGTGCTCCTTATTATCAATTATCAACTCAGAACACAGGCAAAAACTAAAAAGGACCAATTTTATTTCATGATTGACCAAACTTTAGGTTATACACTTAAGATAAATATAATCATACATAGTGTATATATATACAGCTGTCGCCTCAGTTTACCGTGCGGTAAAGATCGTCCGACATCATAAAAAAAAATCGTCCGACAATCTCAGTTCTCCAACATAACCAAAGGCTTATCATCATGACTCGATTCCAACAACTCAACACGTGTTTCATGACAGTTATCGCCGTACGTAACCTAACGCCTGACAGCCCATCCTCTTTTTCCTGTACTACACGAGAAAAGACCGGAGATCGTTCTCCATTAAGTTCACATTGAAACATTATTGAGATGTATATCATGTTTAAAGCTAAGTAAATTAGACAAAACCGTAGGGTTACACATAAATCTCAGCAGTCTCCGTTAAAATTGCTTCCAAACATTCATTGAGATCTCTCTCTGATCCATCAATTGCGATAACTTCGAATTTCAGATATATGGAGGTGTATGTAGAGAGAATTAAGAAAATTAATTTGGTTACCCATCACAAAATTATTTGTTTTTCCAATTACTTTTTTTTTCTGAAAGAACTACATAGTTGAATGAATCAAATTTATGAAAGGATGAGTAACCTGTTAGAAAATGATTCGTGATACCGTGTGCAAATGAAATCAAATACACAGTAGTAATACAAATTGGATCCTTAAGGACTGATGACCTCACGTAGAATAGCTGACAAATTAGTAGCTAAATCGAATAAAAGAGATTGTTTGTTTGGTTTTCAGTTTCTTAATTAAAATAAGCAAGAGCAAGCAAAACAAGAGCCAATAAAAATGAGTTTGTAAACATTTAAAACCAGCGTTGGGCGGTGAGAATTCTCAGGGATCTCTCTTCAATAATGATCACGCAACAAGCAGACAGGAAGAAAAAGTACAGCAACATCTTGAACTCAAATCACAATATTAGAGGCTAGAGCTAACACTTTCGTAGAGCTAACACCCTATGATTAAAATCCTAAATATTAGCTGGAACATCCCGGGTTTGTGGTACATGGAAAAACTTAAAAAAATTGATTTGGCTACCTATGTCACCAAAGTTGACTTACCTTTTTCTGGAGCATATCCTGAAAGAACTCCAGAGTTAAGCGTGCTTGAGCTGGATTAGTGGAAGGATGAGTGACCTATCGGGAAGTGATCAGCGATAGCATACGAGTGAGGCCAAAGCACGGGGAAAGGTCGGGTGGTGATTGAAGGGTAAGTAAACAATGATTTCGAGCCTTGGAAAATTAACGGACCGACCGCTGGAACGGGGTGGGGCCCACGAGCCGAGAGAGCGGGCGTGGGTAGCCCATTAGCTGTGGGCGGGTCGGGGCGTTACAAGTGGTATCAGAGCTGGTTAGCCATCTCAGTTCTGACCTGAGAGGTGTCTTGAGACCTGTCGTGGGGCGCAACGAGGATGTTGCGTTCTTTGAGAGAGGGTGAATTGTAACATCTCGGGTTTGTGGTACATGGAAAGGCTTAAGAGAATTGATTTGGCTACCTATGTCACCAAAGTTGACTTACCTTTTCCGGAGCACATCCTGAAAGAACTCCAGAGTTAAGCGTGCTTGAGCTGGAGTAGTAGAAGGATGGGTGACCTATCGGGAAGTGATCTGCAATAGCGTGCGAGTGAGGCCAAAGCACGGAGAAAGGTCGGGTGGTGATTACAGGGTCAGTAAACAATAATTCCGAACCTTTAAAAATAAACGGACCGACCGCTGGAACATGATGAGGACCACGGGACGAGAGAGCATGCGTGGGTAGCCCATTAGCTGTGGGCGGGTCGGGGAGTTACATTAGCTTTCACTGTATCTCAGATTTTAAGCAAGTTAAGTTCAGGTTTGATCAGTTCACAAGGTGCAGTAACATCAACTTCAGTTGGTTACAGAAACCTTGCTCATCTACTGATATTTCGGGAATTCAAACAACATTTTCGGTGTGATGAAATTCCTAGGATCAAAGGCTAGGTGATTAGACAAGTCTCAGTATTAAGAACATCAATAGACAAAGATCCAAATCATAATCCTAGTCTAGCAGTTTTCTAGATCAATATACATTGAGAAATACCCTATGAGAATCCATATCCCAACTAGAAGACTGCTGACTGATATTCAAACAATAACAAAACGAAACCATTGAAGAAAACATCATAAAATTGTATGAAAATGAGAAAGGGTTAAGAATATCTCCAAATGAGTACAACAAGAATCCTCTTCCAAAACTCTACAAAATGATCCCAATGAGTTACTATTATCTCAAGTCTCTCTGGCCGCCAGGGACAAGAACAGACGAAAAACATACGGAATAAAATCAAGTCTCTAGGTTTTTGGATCTTTAAAACTCGTCTTTTCCAAAAAAAAAAATAAAAAAGAAAGTTGTCCATGTTGTGGAAAGGATCGGGCGATCCAGGATATAGGGAGCAGGCCCTCCATGGCAAGGGGCGCTCCAGGTAACACGGAGCAGTCGCTCCATGTCGCAAGCATAACTTTAACAATGACCCATTTTGCTCCAAAATCCTCTGTAAATGCTTTTTTTTTCCACAAGCTAATCTGTAAATTATATTGAAGAACAACAAAAAGGCGCTGAGAAGACCAAATGACCTTCAAGAACCAATCATTCTTTGTTCCAGAATGAATTTTAAAGTTTTCGAAGCACAACACATCAGGCCTAGCTAGGAGACAAATGAGTAGGTGTGGAATGTCTATTAGTCGTGGGAGGCTTATTAGGTGTGAAAAGTTTATTAGCTGTGGGTAGTCAGTGGTACATTTTTAGAATTTCACTTATCTAATATCGTTCACTTTTAATGGATTTTTTTTTCTTGAACCTAGAATTTATAAATCGGGTACGTGTATGTATAAATTAAACTGTTTAACAATATTACATATATGTTTGAATATGACTTGCACATAGTTTGAGACGACTAATCAAGATCATTCATCTATTTAGATAATTTTTAAAAAAGTGGCGAAAGAAATGACATATAGAAGAAAACCTAATCACTTCTCTATTGGTATGTTATCTCTTATATTCAGATAGAGTGTGGATTAATTAACCTTGATATAAACCAAGCGATGATAGCATGGTTATAAAAGGAGAATTTGTTGTAAATCGCTTAGATTTGAATCTTGCCAGAAATTAAGTTATCATTTGCTTAACTAGACGAAATGAAACATTGTTTACGCCTTACTTTAAAAAAAAAACGAGGTTTGGATTACTCGTCGGCATCAGCCTCCGGAAGAATTATTTGGACCTCCGTCAAGACACCTACAATTATAAAAAGAATATAACACTTGATATATTAAATATGTTTTTTATATTATAATTATTTTTATGTAGAAATGAGAAAATCCATCGCCTATAAAAGCATGCCTCAAGATCATGGTATTTCCTCATCTTCTCTTGTAAACCCAATCAGGTCATTTTTTTTCTTTAGGAAATGCATCTCTCTTATTCTTTTTCTACTTCGTCCACTTGGACAATCTTAATCACATTGCCATGTCTTGTGCTTTGTGCGTCTCTGTCCGATGCTCAACTTACCCCTACCTTCTACGACACTTCATGTCCTAACGTCACTAACATCGTACGAGACACCATTGTCAATGAGCTAAGATCGGACCCTCGTATCGCCGCGAGCATTCTTCGTCTTCACTTCCACGACTGTTTTGTCAATGTAAGATATTATTCTTCATCTTTCTATAAATTGCCTTGCTAATAATGTATGTGTTCCACCATTTAAATTTTAGGAAATCAGTGTAAAACCTAAGAGGATGGTAACAAGTATCGTAACCCTCACAATATTGACTTGAGCGTCAACACACTCTTTGCTTCAAATTAAATATCATTGTCACTGTTTTTATGTTACAAAGTAATATATTGGATTTCCAGTGTTAATTCAATTCATGTACAAATTAATATTCAGTTTCATAGAAAATGCTAATTTAAAGTCACTCGGCTTACATGTTTGTTCTAGACAAAGCAATCAATATAAAGTTTTCACATGATTAGGGATTATATATTTTTTTTTCCTTTGGTAAACTTCTCTTCGGGATTTAAGCTGGCAAAAGAAAATGAATGTACGTATCTTGTTGGACATGATTGGTTACTGGTTAGTTTCAGCGATGATTCCAAACATACGTATATAAAAGTAAGATCATCTCATATTCTGATATTCACTGCACTTGGATTATTCGTGTTACAGTATCATTATTTATTTAAGTGGAGCGTGTTTCAACAAAAAAAAAAATTAAGTAGAGCATATAGTGCCGTACAGAACATTGTACGAATCTAAGATCAATCGTTATTTTCTTATGTAGGGGTGGAGAAAATATATCAAATTTTCAAATCCCATAGATAGCACTTAATTATTTTTCTGACAAAATAAAAAAATAGTTTATTACTCCCTCCATTTCATTAAATTATACTCCCTTCATTCTATAAAATTACATATTCAAGATATTTTACACATTTTAATAAAACACATTAAATTTACATATTTTGTGTTTATTTTTTTCAGTACTTTTAAACCAATAAGAATTTGACAAATGTAATTAAGTTTTTTGAAGTTTGCAATTAATTAATAAAACATGCATTGAAAATATAAAAGATAGATCTTTTTGAAACAGTTTTTTTTCTCTAGAATATATAACTTTAAGAAATGGAGGGAGCATATCCTAAAGAAAAATTTTGTTTCAAAAAAAAAGTCAATTTTTGCATTTTTGCATTTTTTGCATTTTCATTGCATGTTTTATTCAATAATTACAATTTTCAAAAAACTTAATTGCACTTATGGGATTATTGGCCTAAAATTACGGGGAAAAGATAATCACAAAAAATTACGTAAATTTAATGTGTTTTATTATTATTATTATTTTTTTGTAGACAATGTGTTTTATTATAAGGCGTTAAAAATCTAAATTATTAATATTTTGAAACAGATGGAGTATTTATTATAAAAAAATTACCTGAATCACAAACTCCATCTCTAACAAAACACATAAAATACAAAACTCTAGACCATAATAAACCATCAATCAAATTATTCATTATTTGTTGTATAATTACTGTTTACTATTTTTATTTTAAAATAGTGTTTTATTTTTTTTTCGAATATATATTATTAAACATGTAGTTGTAAATATTGATATATATTTTAATAAAGTTATTAAAAAAAAATTGTATGATATTTTCACAATATGATTAAGTGCTATTTGAAGGTACATATCAATATAAATCTCAGTGTTAAAAAAAAATAATATAAATCTCCATATTTGCATCGTCAACCCTTAAAGCATTAGTTAATAAAATAGTAACATTTTGAAATTATCTAATCGATATTGATTAAAACATGGTTTACAAATGGACTAATAATTTGTCAAATATTATTGGAAACATGAAAGGGTTGTGATGCGTCGATCTTGTTAGACAACTCGACATCATTCCGAACAGAGAAAGATGCAGGTGGCGAAACTAACTCGGCTAGGGGGTTTCCTGTGATTGATACAATGAAAGCCGCAGTGGAGAGAGCTTGCCCGAGTACCGTCTCATGCGCAGATATGCTCACCATCGCTGCTCAACAATCTGTCACGTTGGTAATGTTCCATTGATCCGTTTTTTCTATGATTCATTACAACTATTTTTTTCATTCTTAATATATATCGGAGTCGTCACTTTACATTATCAACACAACTACAGGATAACTTATCTTACCTAAGTTTGAACAAATAAATATGGTTGCGAAAGTCACAATCTATATAATTACTCACTATTGATCAGTATAAATTTTTCAACTATGTGACATGTATTTAAAACTAATCGAGAAATATTTCATACGCGTGTCCCATAAAGAAAACTTAATATGTTTAATATAAAGATCAGTGTCAAATTTAAATCTTATCACGAGAATATAATTGGTTGGATAAGACTACTTTTTAATATAACTAATTATCGCATAAAAAGCATATTTCAAAACTGGAGTTAGAAACTTCACGTTGACTATAATCAAGGATTTGATTACATGTTTTCTCTTTTACCATTTACACTTCAGAAACTTTCAAATAATTAAAAAATCTCTATAACATCGGCCAAAAGTTTCTCTGAAAAATAATTACTCTTAATATATAGGCAGGAGGTCCTTCTTGGAGGGTTCCTTTGGGGAGAAGAGACAGTTTACAAGCATTTTTCGATCTAGCTAATGTAAGTCTTCCACCTCCATTCCTCACACTTCCACAACTCAAAGCCATGTTTATAAACGTTGGCCTCGACCGTCCATCTGATCTCGTTGCTCTCTCCGGTAATTGACGAAAGCTTATTGCATACCTTTTGTTATAATGGTAACTAGCGAGCTTGTTATTGATAATGTGGTCATTATTTTGTTAGGGGGTCACACATTTGGGAAAAATCAATGCCTGTTCATTATGGATAGACTATACAATTTCAACAAAACCGGTTTACCTGATCCTACCTTTAATACTACTTACCTCCAAACCGTTCGTGAACTATGTCCCTTTAATGGTGACCTAAGGGCCTTGGTAGATTTGGATCTGCGTACCCCAACAGTTTTTGACAACAAATACTATGTGAATCTCCTAGAACATAAAGGTCTTATCCAAACCGACCAAGAGTTGTTCTCTAGCCCCAACGCCACTGACACTATCCCCTTGGTGAGAGCATATGCTGATAACACACAAACATTCTTCAATGCGTTTGTGGAGGCGATGAATAGGATGGGAAACATTAAACCTCTTACGGGCACTCAAGGAGAGATCAGGTTGAATTGTAGGGTGGTGAATTCCAATTCTGGACTCCATGATGTGGTTGAAATCGTTGATTTCGTTAGTATGTCAGAATAGTGACTCAGTCTGTGGCTGCCAAATATAAGTTTACAATAAATAAAGCGGTCCCAAGATGTTACTTGGAACATTGCACTATAGATCAGAGTGTTTATTTTTAACCAAAAAACAAAAATGCTATTTGAAAAATATGACTTGACACATTTTTATAGATATCATACTTATAAGTTATAACTATATATATATATATATATATATATATATATAATCAAATTAATCTTAATTGTGTCTTAACAAATTAAAAATAAAAATATACTACTAATCAAATCAATTTTTGACAGTTAAACAATTCAAATTTAGTTAAATCTATTGATATTGGTGTAAATAAACGATTATTAAAATTTTAAGTTTTAAGTTTATAAAATATCTTAGTTGAACTATGAATAGTCAGTACATTAGGTTAATTAATAAATTATTAATATTAGTTTAATGTATTTTACCTAAACAAACAAAAATCTAAGTTGTTAGAATTTATATATTCAAATCTCCTATACATTATTTGCAAAGTGATCTGTACACATGTCGTCACTACAATCATTCTCGCTAAAAAAATGATCACATGACACTAAAAAAATTATCATATAGCACCAGATGTCCACCAAAATATAACTCTGTGCTATTTCTCCACAAAATAAAAGTTTGAAACATATTTCCCCACGAATATAAACTTCTACTAGAATTTCACTACAATTATAAAGATCAAAATCTAAAACGCCATCAAATCGATTTATGGTCGTTTAGAGTTCTAAAACCATACGCGAACCACTTGACATTATTTTTTTGGTTTTAATTTAGTTCCCATCGATTTATTGTATGAGATTCAAGATTTTAAATTCGGTTTTCAGAAATCATGACTAAACCAAATATGGTGGAGAAATAGGTTTTGAACTTTTATTTCGAGGAGAAATAGCACGGGGTTATACTTTGATGGATATCAGGTGTTATATGATACTTTTCGTGGAGAAATAGATCGTTTTCTTTATTAAAACTGAAATACTTTTTGGTACTATTTAGAAATATGAATAACATGATGAATGAAAATTGTTTAGAAACATAGAAAACATATTAGTTACTTCATTTTATTTACACATTTAGTCATTGCATTTACAATAAATTAAGTATTTTTGTATTTTGTTTTATTTACAGATTTACCACTGTATTTAAAAATATATTTAGATTAATTAATTAGAGATTATTGTTTCTTTGTGGTGACAATAATAACACAAACTGAAATATATAGTATATATTATATAAAACAACTTTTGAATATAATATTATCTTATTTAGTTTAGTCAAATATAAAATTTTTGAAACTTCAATTTACAAAAAAAAATATCATCAAATTAATAATAATTCATAGAAAACTAATGCAAACAATTATTACTTTTTAGTATGTTGTTCATTTTAAACTAAATTAACAAAAAAACAACAGGTTAATATATGAATAGCACAATTAAATCTTACCAAAAAAAATGAATAGCACAATTACATCAAACTGCAACAAGTTATAATTTTTAATATAATATTATGTACAAATAAAAAATTTATTATTAAATATTATATTATAAAATAATATATTCCATTCTATATGTAAATTACAAAACATACAAAAATATATAATTTTTTTATAAAATCAACGATTTATAAATATACGTTGAAGACAAGTTAAATCAAACATCCACCCGAAGATGCATGTCAAGTTCTAGTATATATTATTTAAAAGTAATATTTGTAAATTTGATACATAAGTAAAATATAAATAAATTTTAAACATAAAAAAATATAAATATAAATTAATTTTATGTTCATATGGATGGTTTATTGATTTTTCATAGTTTTAGTGGTTTTTATTATCCGATTTGCCTACGTAACCGGTTCATGGTCAAACCAATTAATAAATTCAACCCAGTTATATAAAAGATGCATTGTCGAATCTGGTATATCTATCGGGTCGTCTGATTTTATAAAACACTGCCTAAAGCTTAAGAAGAAGCTAAACNTTTTCAAAAAAAAAAAAAAAAAAAAAAAAAGCACTTCCTCCTTTTTTTTCTATAAAATAATATTTCACCTTTACCGGGGTGGAGGATCAGTTCGATTTCAAACATTTCGAAACACTCTTTTCAGTTTTCATATCAAATCTCGGATCCACTTTTGAAAAAAAAAAAGAAATTTCCCGGGTTAGACTTGAACAGATATTAAATCTCTTTGGGCTTGGCCCGGGTTAGATGTTATAATAGTAAGTGGCTAGTTATTACTATATATCCTATCCTCGTTGTCTGATGGTCATAGCGTGCGACTTCGTCTCTGTATATAAAGGCTGCAACCGGAATGTATTTTTTTTGAAATAAAAACTTTCTGAATACTTAATTCCTGAGCATTCTAAAAATTATTTACTAGTTACAAAAGAAAAATGGGAAGGAGATTCCATTTCATTCCACCACATCCATATTATTCCAGAGAAAAAATTAACCTTCATCTGAAAAGTCATTCCAAATCAAAATGGTTCATCACTACAAGAAAACAGGCCATTTACTAGGACGGG
>OVBX01003371.1:651-17059 GCA_900406325.1 Erucastrum elatum | reverse complement strand
ACACTATGGATGCTAAATTAATCAACCTCGAATGTTTTATCTAGAAATATATTTTATATTTGGATGACTATCAAAAATACATATTGATTGGTGTTCTGTAACATTAAAATTTGGATTTTGCTATTGTTAATTTTTCTTAAGGAATAAAAATATAGAGATTTCACGGTTTTATATGTTTTAATTAACTACAACAATATTATTTAAAATAAAACAAAAGTGAGGTATTTATTATAAAAATTAATATACTATTTAAAACATTGTGATTATTGAAACAAAAATACTAATAAAAATTTATCGAAGTAAATAAATTATTATTATTAAAATAAGCCACTAATATATAATGAAAAACAAGAATTAATGTGAAATTCTTTTTATTATTTTTGTGGTCGTAAAACTAAAATATCAAATAAAATCCGTGCAACGCACGGATCCATATCTAGTATATATATAAAGCTTAGTTTTCAAAGTTAATAACTAACACGATCACGACACATGGCAATTATATATTTTAAATTGTGACATGTGTTAAAATAGGAACCTAAATTAATTAAAATATTTTTTTAAATAGTAATTATCTTTTTTTTTTACAAAACCTATATACCAAAATAAATTTGTGAAATGTTTAACATTTATTTTTCTATTTTCCTACTTTCATAATAAAGAAAGATTTCGTAAATATTTTTTTAGAAATAGTTTTGGTTTATACAAATCATGTATACTAAATTAAATTTATACAATATTTAACACTAATTTTTCTATTTTCCTTCTCTCAATAAGGAAAATATAATTTTATTACAAAATTTGTAATTATTCTTTTTCAAAGTTATTAATTAACACGATCGCGACACATGGCAGTTATATATTTAAGATTGCAACATGTGTTAAAATACAAAGTTAAATTAATTAATTTTTTTAAATAGTATTTATCTTTTTTACAGAACCTATACACCAAAATAAATTTGTGAAATGTTTAACATTGATTTTTCTATTTTCCTACTTTCATAATAAAGAAAGATTTCGTAAATATTTTTTTTTTAGAAATAGTAACTTTTGTTTTATACCAATCATGTATACTAAATTAAATTTATACAATATTTAACACCAATTTTTCTATTTTCCTACTCTCAATAAAGAAAATATAATCTTATTACAAAATTCATAATTATTCTTTTAAAAATATAAACTAGAAAAAATGTAAAAGACTGTTTAATGTTAATTTTCCTTTATAAACATAAAAAAATTTCACATGATAAAACGATTTATTAATAAGGTAATAATAATTTTAGTTTTAACAAAACCTATACCAAAACCAATTTGTAAAACTAATTTATTTTTGTAAAATTAATTGATTTAAAACAAATTTTCCTTTCCTAAAATCATGAAAAGATAACATTAAAGAAATAAAAAGGCAACAGACGTCGTTTACTGTCCATATGGATACAAAACATTCAGTTTGGTTTACAGAGTCCACATGAATCTGTAAAATGGTCGATAAAAAAAAATAAAAAATGTCAAAAATTGTTTAATGTTAATTTTCCTTTTTAAGTCCTAATTTAAAAAAAAAAACATAACCAAGAGGAACTATGATTATTCACACCTATATATGTTAAAGTAAACTCTCTCATATTTGATCACCAAACATAATTATTGATTCAAGAAAAATATAAGGTGGTGCTCTATATCTTCTTTGTCGCGTCTTCTTTTCTTCATAGAAGTGATTTTGGTTTGGTTTGTCCATATTATCATGATGCCTACATTAATTACATAGACAAATCGTTATTGTCACGTTAATTATTTGTACTCCTTCCTTACCGTCGCTAATACATATGAAAATATTTTTTTTTCTGAAATCATAAATAAAAGAGATTTATAAAAAAAAATTCTTTTTAATCTTTACCGAAGAAGATTTTTTTCTTTTTTAAAAAATCCTGACCAGAGAGAATTGTAAAATTTTACTTAATAATAATTTTTACTTTAGAAATTGTCAAAAATACCCCAAGTTAAGTACCACTTTTCAAAAATACCTTTGATCAAAAATATATAAACATTTGAGTTTAGGCTTTAGTGATTAGTGTTTAGAGTTTAGTATTAAGGGGTTTGGTTTGGGTTATATATGTTTTATAAATATTTTGAAAAATTAGTTTAGTGTTATTTTATCAAAAATTGAGAGTATTTTTGAAAATGTCTCTTTGTTGATGGTAAACATGAAAAATGGTATCACCAAAGTGGTATAAGTGAAATTTCTCCTTTTTACTTTGAAAAAATTATGATAAATATGATATTAAAGATTTTAGTTAACAAGAAAATTTGTACTCCTTCCTTGTCGTCGCTAATACATAATGATCATAATGATCATAACTTTTCGATTCATAGTATTGTTACTATGATTGCTTATGTGTGTTTCTCCTAATTATAATTTTTTAACTAAAATTTTAATTTATTGTGTTACCATGAATTATTAAGAAACGACGACTTCGGCAAATTGTTTAACACTATATTAGTTAAACAAAAACGTCTTTACCATCGCACCGTAGTTTGTCTTACTAAATATGATACTAAAGATTTTTAATCAACAAGAAAATTTGTAAAAATATTACTGATATTGAAAAAGCCTAATCTTGAAAATGAGAACTTCTAAAAATAGTTAATATTAACTGGAAATACTTATTTGATAGTAATTTTATTTTTCTTAATCCTAGACAAAATAGAATTGTAAAAGATTATGTAATACTAATTTAATTTTCAAATTTTTTAAAAACTGTAAAAG
Organism: Erucastrum elatum; assembly: GCA_900406325.1. NCBI lineage: Eukaryota > Viridiplantae > Streptophyta > Magnoliopsida > Brassicales > Brassicaceae > Erucastrum > Erucastrum elatum. Next base: position 14,292 of record OVBX01003371.1, on the reverse strand, counting down.
AATATATGATAGTTGTTTTCCTTTCTAAAAAAACTTAATCAAAAGATATTTGTATCATATTTTGAAGTAATAACAAAAAGAGAATTGTAAAATATTATTTGATAATATTTTAAGAGAGAACTAAATTTTCACCCGCCAGACCGGGCAGGTTTTTGTTTTCATTTCTTTTGATATATATATTTTATTTTCATTTAATTTTTGTTTTAATTTATTTTATATAATTGTTTTATTTCCATTTTCAAAAATATTGTAATATGAGACAAATTTAGATAGTTTTTTAAAAATAAATTTGTAGCTTCATAGATTTATATGATCGAGTAAATAATTAAACATTGTGTTTTTGTTAAACTTTTATAATAAACTATATAGTTAAACATCATTGGTTTAAGGTAATATAGATTAATGATTCTGGTTGATAAAAAAAATATTGAAATAGTTAACATAGAGAGGTATACAATTTATATTATATCTATTTAGTTTTTACTATTTATAAATTAAATGAATTATCGATTTTTTAAATCTATCAATTATGCTGTTATGGAAAATAATAGTATTTAAGGTGATTTTTTTTGAACTATTTTGAAAAAAAATTAAGGATACTATTACAGAAAATCATGGCAACAATAAATATGTGACTTTGATCTCCAAGTTTAAAATAAATGCTTGGGATGTTCTATATTTTTGTTCAATCACGAAAATGATATGTATCTATCAAAGATCATATTGCTTTTATTAGTTATAACAAAATATGAGTTGATTAGATATACGACTTGATCTCCAAGTTTTTAAATAAATGGTTAGGATATTCTATATTTTTCAATCTCACGAAAATCTATCTATTTTTTAAAAAGTAGATTTGTGTTTGATTAGTTATAAATAAATATAGGAGTTGATATTTATTTAATTTGAATATTAATAGAATAAATGTAGATATTATTCTAAAATTCAGAATATTCTATATTTTTTAATCTCAAGAAAATCTATCTATGTTATAAAAGTATATTTGTCTTTGATTAGTTATATATGAAAATACGAGTTGATATTTATTTAATATGAATATTANGAGTTGATATTTATTTAATTTGAATATTAATAGATTAAACGTAGATATTATTCTAAATTAATATATTAATAGAACGTTAAATATTTACATGCATTTTTTGAAAATTAATATATTGTTAAAATATTAATATATATATATATATATATATATATATGATTTAAATATAAGTCGGATTTAATATTTTTTTTCGAAATTTTAATATATATATATATGATTTAAATATAAGTTGGATTTAATATATTGCTGTGAAATCCTTAAAATATTGTGAAGTTATTGTGTTATATATGATTGGTTATTAATGATTGAATAATGTAATGTATTAATATGAAGATTAATGATGATTAAAATATAATGTGACCAACTCTAGTAGATAGTCTATTTTATAAAAAAATCACACATGAATGAGAAGTCATGACTTCTGTTTTAATATAATAGATTTGATGATGAACATGATACTAAAAATTATATAGTTAATAAAATAAGTTTATTATTTTGTTTTGTTTGTTTGTTTGTTTTATGTGTAACAATTGTCTGTTAACTATAAAACAAATCTTACACAACATATGCAAAAACAATCATAAAAATATAATAAAATATTTTATTATTTTATGTTTGTTAAATTAAAACATCAAACAAAATCCGTTGCAACGCAATAGACTCGTATCTATTACTCCCTCTGTTTTTAAAAGATAGTAATTCTAGAATTTTCACGTATATTAAGAAAATTCATTAATTTTGATTGTAAATGCATTGTTTTTTGCAAATAACAATTTTCAATAACTTTTAGCCAATAGAAATTCAATAAACACCATTAATATTTTTGAAACTTACAATTTTTCATAAAAGCATACATTGAAAAAGTAAAACTACTATTTTTTTGAAACAAATTTTTTTCCTAGAACAATCATCTTTAAGGAACGGAGGGAGTATATATTAAAGATTGGTTGACGATCCTTCTTTTTGTTTGGTTGTTTGTACCGAAGTGAATAACACTAAACATGCCCCCACCACATAGTCATTGAAAATCGCAGCATTCAATCGTCTAGACCCAACAAATCTCACTTGATTCAACCATTGAGGCTCGTCTACTTAGTTAGTTGTGTGCAGATAATGCAGAAATAGCCAGTTGTTGAAAATCACAAACTACTAGTTTTCTTTTCATACGTAGCATAGAAAATACATACAATTTTAAACGATATGATTGATCCAGTAGAAAATACATACAATTTTAAACGATATGATTGATCCATGATATAAACCTCTTTATTTGTATGGGTCCGAGTTGGATTTTCAAAATCTTATGTTGCTGGATCCCTGAGATTATATACCAACACTGGCAACACATTATTTAAACATAGATCTTTCAACCAATGTTTTATGGCATTATGATATAGTTATACAATATGGGACAGAAAAAGTTAATAATCATCAATTCAAACAATAATACATCTTCACTAAACCTAATCATCTACAATTTGAATATTTGTTTCAGTAACAATGATTTTCATTCTACTTTTTTTTGCCTGAAATTCAATCTACCTTCCAAACCTCGCAACTGCTATATAAAATTTGCTGTAATAAAAAAAACCATTCAAACCAAAAATAAATGTCATGATGACCATAAATCCCTACATATAACCTTCTTCTTTTTTGAGAGATTCTTAAAACGGAAAATGCAACTTTCTTCGGGTTTTCAAATTAATACGCTTAATGTTGTGGATCATTTCAAACCCGAATCTTCCCAAAATCTGCCTACCACTACCACATTCCTATGTGGTTAAATATATAATATCTTTAGTGCAAATAATTGCAATATATACTTCGGCTGAACACCTCTTTGTAAATTATACCTTGATAAACAAATACAAACTTCTCCGACCGGTGACATTTCTAAGAACAAAAGAAACGAGTAGAAAATGAATGCACAGTAATAAAATAACTGGAATGAAAAGGAATAGTGTTCCTTCTCAAATTCAATAAAAAATAGTTTTACTCTTTATTTATCTACAAAAAAGGGAATGAGAGAGAATGAGTAGGAAAAAATATTTCCTGTGAATGGTGAAATGTTTTGGGAAAGATAAGAAATTGAATATTCCTCTCCGTTCCCTGGTCACCATTCAAAGAGAATTTTGTCTTTGTCAAAGACGTGCTATATATATCTTTGCAGGTGTGTTTGTACGTAGAGCTGCTCATTGGACGGCTGGAGATCGATAATTATGGTGAATCAAACAGTGATGATTGATGCTCATGTTCAGCTTCACTTGGAGATTTTGGCCGTTGCTATTACTTGGACCCATTGATTTCAATACTAAACAAGTCAAGTCACGGCCACACTATAAAAGTTGCTTTGAGGAGATTTTCACAATCTACAAATGAAGTGAGACGTATTTATATTCTTAGCAAGCAACTACGTTCGAGTCTTTTCTGTTAACCATTTATGGCACAAGGTCCAGCACAAGTCCAACAAGCACAAGGTCTAGCACAAGAACACAAGCCGTTGCTTGCTCGTGTTCGGCTCCCAGCAAACTTAACGATAGACATGTCAAATCTTACATCAGACAAACAAAAATTCTACGAAAAAGTCAACTGTAATTCCTAGCCCAATGGGCCTAAAACGCCAATACTGGACTCGTTTTTACAAACCCAAATCTCAATTTTTATTTGTTGTATTAGCGTATTACACATAGAAAGATAACAAAAAGCCCTAGCGCAGGTTTCGTTAGTCTTCTTATGTCACTGCTCTTCCTCAGAAGAGCCAAGCCGTTATTTGCATCTCCATCTCCTACTCCGGCCAGTTTCTTCGTATCTCCGAGGCTTACGAATCTTCTACGTCGTTCGTTTCACGGCTCGAGAATAATGGTACGGAGGATTTTGAATTGTTTCTACCAGCGCAGAGAATCAAATGTTTGTTTTTTTTTTGTAAATTCGCAGTCCGAAGCAGAGAAGAAGATCCTCACAGAGGAGGAGCTCGAGCGAAAGAAGAAGAAGGATGAGAAGGTTACGCTTCTGATTCTCTTTTCATTAGAAATTAGAATAAGCGTTGTGTTATGTTGCTCTCGTGAAGCTTGATTTCAAGAATTTTAACATTTTTATATCTCATAGACCAATGCGGTTTGATTCTGTTGTTCAATCGAGGAATATCGTTAGAGTATTAGAGAGATTATTAGATAGTGATGCAATTGACGTTGGTGAGCAATGTTCTTAGGATTGTAAAGTCAGATCAACCATCTTGGCTATATCAGGATGAATTGATTTTTTTTTTTTAAATCAATTTTATAGGCTAGAGAAAAGGAGTTGAAGAAGCAAAAAGCTGCGGAGAAAGCAAAGCTTGCAGAACTCAAGGTAACCTCTGAGGAAAGCTACATATACTTTGTTTTCCTTTGGAATAATGAATTCGTTTATCATGGTGCGTGCTTGTGGTATTAGGCGAAGCAGGCGAAAGATGGAACTGCTGCTCCCAAAAAGAGCTCAAAGAAGAGTTCCAAACGTGATGCATCGGAAGAGAATCCTGCTGATTTTGTTGACCCTGAAACTCCTCTTGGTGAGAGGAAAAGGCTCTCTTCACAGATGGCTAAACAGTACAGTCCTGCTGCCGTTGAGAAATCGTAAGTGTGTAGAGATTTGAGCTTGGTGTTCATTAATCCCACTGAACACCTCTGGATAATCTTTGCGCTATACTTTGATTTCGTGTCAGATGGTATGCTTGGTGGGAGTCTTCTGACTTTTTTAAGGCCGATGCTAAGAGTTCCAAGCCACCGTTTGTTATTGTAAGGCCTTATCTGATTTTCGAGTTCATTCTGGATTAGACCTTGTTTACTGTCCTCACGAATAATTAAATCCTCAAACGAAGTTCAGTTGAGAAAATCTTGAGCATTTGGAAATTACTAGTTACAATTCTGAATTCTGTGAAGGGTTTCTCTAATCTTATAGGTTCTTCCTCCTCCAAATGTGACTGGAGCCTTGCATATTGGCCATGCCCTGACAGCTGCTATTGAGGTTTCATTTTCACTAAACATAGTAGTGCTATTTCTCTGTCTAATTGTTCCTCCTGATGATCATCGGCATGATTTTTTTTTTTTTTTGCTGCAGGATACGATTATTCGTTGGAAGAGAATGTCTGGTTATAATGCTCTGTGGGTGCCCGGGATGGACCATGCTGGTATAGCTACACAGGTTCGCCATTACCATCATTGTTCCCACCTATCTTTTGTCCCTTATTACTGCAAAATTCTTCTTTTGGCATGCTTGTAGAATATTTACTTTTTCGCAAATTGTTTCATGTTATTTGATTGGATATACATTCTAGGTTGTGGTTGAGAAACAACTCATGAAGGAAAGAGGATTGACTAGGCACGACGTTGGCCGTGAAGAATTCATAAATGAAGTAAGTTGAAAATAGAAATATGCTCATGAATAATTTTTCATTTTGCATTGTTTATAAAAAAATCCTATGTGATTCATTTATGATCATGTAAAAGGTGTGGAAGTGGAAGAACCAACATGGTAGCACGATTCTAACACAACTACGGCGTCTTGGAGCTTCTCTTGATTGGTCTCGTGAGGTAAAATTCAGTGATCCGACCTTTGCTGGACAAATGTTTTGGAAAATTGGCAGTGTTTACTTTAATCGCTACTAGGTGAACTCATGTGTAGAATAGACCTTTTATTGTCACTTGACATCTGCCTGTATTCTGTAGTGTTTTACAATGGACGAGCAAAGATCAAAAGCTGTCACTGAGGGATTTGTACGGTTCTACAAGGAAGGGCTTATCTATAGGTTTGTTAAGTTTGAATTTTTTCTTTGAGGCTAGAGAATTCCCTTTCTAAAAATACTTGAAAATAGGAATGTAAAGTAACTAGGAGTAGTATTCTTTTACTTTTTCAGTTACCTAAAACTTTGTTGATTGAAAGCACATGTGAACTTGTGCAGGGATGTTCGACTTGTTAATTGGGATTGTGTTTTGAAAACAGCCGTATCTGACGTTGAGGTAAGCGAACAGCTGTTGGACTATGATTATTAGACTGCATCCTTTTTTTATGCTGAGTGTGTCTATTTCTGTAGATTGATCATATCGATATCAAGGAGAAAACGCTATTAAAAGTTCCTGGCTATGAGAAGCCGGTAGAATTTGGTCTTCTTACTTCATTTGCTTACCCTCTGGAGGGAGGCTTGGGCGAGGTTGTAGTTGCCACTACAAGGGTGGAAACGATGCTTGGGGATACTGCCATTGCTATTCATCCTGACGATGCAAGATACAAGCATCTTCATGGAAAATTTGCTGTACATCCATTTAATGGACGTAGGCTACCAATTATATGTGATGGAATACTTGTTGATCCAAACTTTGGTACTGGTTGTGTTAAGGTACGTACATGCATGCTCGTTTATATTTCGATGCTATGTTTCTGCCTCTAGTAGTTGATTTCTTGCGTTAAGGTTGCGTCATTCTTCTTTTGTAGATCACTCCGGCCCATGACCCCAATGATTGTGAGGTCGGAAAGCGTCACAATCTTGAATTTATAAACATATTAACGGATGATGGAAAAATCAACACAAATGGCGGGTCTGACTTCACAGGGATGCCACGCTTTGCAGCGCGTGAGGCAGTTGTTGAAGCTCTGAAGAATAAGGTAATTCATTAATTCTTCACGTAACGAATCATAGCAACTTGATTTTTCGCTTGAGAAGATATTGTTACCGAGGGTGGTTGCGTATAGGTGTCTTTCATATCTTACCTTAACTGTTTCTTTCATTATATATATTCCAGGGGCTGTACAGAGGTGCCCAAAACAATGAAATGAGGCTTGGACTTTGCCAAAGAACCGGTGATGTTCTTGAGCCTATGATTAAGCCTCAATGGTACGTAAATTGCAGCAATATCGCAAAGCAGGCTCTCGATGTTGCCATCACTGATGAAAACAAGAAGCTTGAGTTTATACCGAAGCAGTACACGGCAGAGTGGAGAAGGTTTGTTTCATTTATCATTTCCTCTATGGTTCTATCATTACACCATCTATTAATAATGTCAATGGACCTTAACAGATGGCTAGAGAACATACGTGACTGGTGTATTTCAAGACAGCTTTGGTGGGGCCACCGAATTCCAGCATGGTATGCGACACTAGAGGAAGATGAGCGCAAGGAGATCGGTGCCTACAATGACCATTGGGTTGTTGCAAGAACCGAGGAAGAAGCTCGAAAAGAGGCTGCTGAAAAATTTTCTGGGAAGAAATTTGAACTCACTCAAGATCATGATGTACTTGATACGTGGTTTTCTTCTGGGCTCTTTCCACTATCTGTTCTGGGATGGCCTGATGAAACTGATGACTTCAAAGCCTTCTATCCGACATCTGTCCTAGAAACTGGCCATGATATTCTCTTTTTTTGGGTTGCTCGTATGGTTATGATGGGAATGAAACTAGGTGGTGACGTTCCATTCAGTAAGGTACGTTTAGATTTTAAGTTAAACAGGGTTCTTACCCTTTCTTAGCAATCCTTTTCGATGCCAAACCTTATCTTGGGACCTGTCCTTATATGCCAAAACTTATTTGTTGTTTTTGTTGTAGGTTTATTTGCATCCCATGATACGTGATGCACATGGGCGTAAGATGTCAAAATCACTTGGAAATGTCATTGATCCGCTTGAAGTAATAAACGGGGTAACTCTTGATGGTCTTCATAAGAGATTAGAAGAGGGTAACTTGGATCCAAGAGAGGTGGTTGTTGCCAAAGAAGGACAAGTGAAGGACTTTCCAAATGGTATTTCTGAATGTGGTGCGGACGCTCTTCGGTTTGCACTCGTCTCTTACACTGCTCAGGTACTATCCATTGCACGCAGCCTTGGGACCTCTTATTTACTCCTTCAGTTTATTGTCTTGTAAACTAAGAATATTACTCTCTTGCTTGTTTTATAGTCTGACAAAATAAACCTGGACATCCTCCGAGTGGTTGGTTACCGTCAATGGTGTAACAAGCTTTGGAACGCTGTCAGATTTGCGATGATGAGGCTTGGCGATGATTATTCCCCTCCGCTGACTCTAAGCCCTGAAACGATGCCATTCAGCTGCCAATGGATTCTCTCTGCACTAAATAAAGCAATATCAAAGACGGTGGAGTCACTGAACGCATTTGAGTTCTCAGATGCAGCCAACACAGTATATGCATGGTGGCAATATCAATTCTGTGATGTTTACATTGAAGCAATCAAGCCTTATTTTGCTGGTGACAACCCGGCGTTTGCTTCAGAGAGGGCTCATGCACAGCATGCTCTCTGGGTATCTCTGGAGACTGGTTTGAGACTGCTTCACCCTCTGATGCCTTTTGTTACTGAAGAGCTATGGCAACGTCTGCCTTCACCCAAAAACTCTGAAAGAAAGGCGTCTATCATGATATGTGGCTACCCCTCAGCTATAGAGGTCAGCAAAGATTCTCTTAGTAACTTGCCTCTCATAGTTTTTTCGGTTTTCTAACTCTTTTCTTCTGATGTTGATGTCGTGAGCTCAGAATTGGACAAATGAAAAGGTGGAGACTGAAATGGAAACCGTTCTAGCGAGCGTGAAGTGCCTGAGGGCACTCCGTGCAGAGTTGCTGGAGAAACAGAAAAATGAAAGGTCTGAGTATGTTAATTAAAGCTGCACTTTTCGATTATACAGTTATTAAAAGAATCTCTGTTTCATCGTGTACATTTTAATCTCAGGTTACCTGCCTTTGCTCTGTGTGAAAACAACGTAACATCTGAAATTGTAAAATCTCACGAGCTGGAGATCAGAACACTTGCAAATCTATCGTCGTTAGAGGTAAACAATTCCACCTTTGGTTAGTGTGTCTATACTGTTTCGTGTTTCTTTTCTGAGTTTTCTGTGGGGGATTTTTGGTATAGGTTCTGTTAAAGGGAGAACACGCAGCCCCAGCTGGATCTGCAGTTGAGACGGTGAACGAGAACCTCAAGGTATATATCAAAGTGGACAGAGCCATTAACACAGAAGCTGAGCAAGAAAAGATCAGAAACAAGATTGACGAATTACAAAAGTAATCCACCTAAACCCATAACTGAATCCAAACAATAAAAGTTTGTCTGAACGTAGGTCTCGTTTGACCGTTTTTGATGTGTCTTGTTTCATCAGACAAAAGGAGAAGCTGCAGAAGATGATGAGTGTGTCTGGGTACGAGGAGAAGGTCCCTGCAAACGTCAAAGAAGACAACGCCACAAAGCTCGCTAAGATTCTCCAAGAATTCGATTTCTTTGAGAAGGAGAGTGCTCGTCTCGTTGCAGAGACAGAAACCTTAGAAAATGAACAGCAGAAGAAGTGAGACACGAAGTCACAGTTTGTCTGGAAAAATATTTGATTAGTTGTGGACCTATTTGATAGATATTTTTTGTGCACTGGATTTTAGTATTTTACTATACTTGTCTTTGAAACTAAGGAAAAATGATGATTAGTTGTGGACCAATTTGTTTTTGTGACACGTCAAGATCACTTTTGAGCTTAGGGGGATATGAATTTGCCGATTTACGCATTTTTAGTCTCGTCGATCGAACCTAATGAGACGAGGAAGGGCGATAAATCTCGTTATAGAAGTTTATGGGTCATGTGTAAACAAAACAAAATATATGGGACAAAGTTAAAAGAATATTTACGTTTTTAAATATGATTTTCGTATTTGATTAAGCACGTGGCTTGCATGTCCTCAGTGCAGTTCACCACTTGTCTCTATATTCATTAGAAGAAAAAAAGTAAAAGGAAAAAGTACGAGAAAAGGACACTTTACTTAACACCTGTCACTGTTTCAACGGTCAATTTTATAAAATATTAGAAAAAACGCTGTCCGTTGATGATTACAACATGAACTAAAAAGCCCAATTGAGGTGAAGAGTGTTTGACCATCAAAGTTTGTCTTACAAAAAAAGCAATGAGTTCCGTTGAAGAAGAGCAATCCCTCATCGAGCAAGGTTCAATACAGGTTCGAGCTCTCCTTATTTATAAGTTGTGGAACGTTTTGGTTTATTTGTTCATTGTTTTTTTTTCCTCTGAATATAATTGGGTAAAAGCTATGTGATGCTCGTGGATTTTGTACATAAGTTTCTTATTACTGTAGTTTGCTGATTGTATTCATAATATTGACTCTGTAATTCTACTTACTCCACCATATTATGACTTAAAAGTAAGATTAGATTGGGTTAAAATTCGATTGCATTTCAAATTTTACCAGGAGGAACTGAAACTATATGCAGAAGATGGTTCCATCGACATCAATGGAAACCCACCGTTAAAGCACAGAACTGGGAACTGGAAAGCCTGTCCTTTTATTCTAGGTCAAACACTTTGACTTACTTTTGTTTCTTTTAACTTTTATTTTTTTTTAATTCGAGTTATCATCATCTCTCGGTAATATGCGCAGGCAATGAATGTTGTGAGCGGTTAGCTTACTACGGTATTGCTCTCAACCTCATTACTTATCTAACCGCTGAACTCCACCAAGGAAACGTTTCCGCCGCTAGAAACGTCACGACATGGCAAGGAACTTGTTACATCACTTCTCTCATTGGAGCCGTCTTAGCCGATGCTTACTGGGGTAGATACTGGACCATTGCTTGCTTCTCCTCCATTTATTTCATCGTAAGTCTTTTATCTATACTATATATATCACATTCTTGTGTGTGCGTGTGTTAAACTCTGTTTTGGTCTTTAGGGAATGTCTGCTCTGACTCTCTCTGCTACAGTTCCGTATCTGAAACCCTCCGACTGCATCGGAGACTTCTGCCCTTCACCAACCACACCTCAGTACTTAACGTTCTTTCTCGGGCTTTACCTTATAGCTCTTGGCACGGGAGGAATCAAACCCTGCGTCTCCTCCTTTGGTGCTGATCAGTTTGACGACAAGGACCCGAGCGAACGTGTTAGAAAGTCTTCTTTCTTCAACTGGTTCTACTTCTGCATCAATACCGGTGCCTTTGGATCCTTCCTTCTTGTGTTTGTTCAGGAGAATCTCGGCTGGGGGTTAGGTTTCGGGATACCAACTGTATTCATGGGGCTAGCTATCGTCAGTTTCTTCTTTGGCACTCCACTCTATAGGTTTCAGAAACCTAACGGTAGTCCCATCACAAGGATCTGCCAAGTTCTTGTCGCTTCATTTCGTAAGACGAGTCTCAAAGTCCCTGAAGACACAACACTTCTGTACGAACATGAAACACAAGAGCTGATCGTTGCAAGTAGGAAACTCGAGCATACAGACGATTACAAGTATAATCCTTTTCTCTTCTCATCATTCATTTGGTTCGGTTTATATACAGCCGGTTCTAGGCACAAAACCAAATGAAACATTCGCCTCGGCTACTAAACTTTAAAAAGCTATTATACATAGTTGCATGGAGTCTAGACAAATTGGTATAGAGCAAGATCCTTTGAGTTATACAATCAAATGAAACATTCATCTCAAGCTCCTAAATGTTTAAAAGCTACTATACATAGTTAGATTCAAAAATCTAAATTATCAATTATTTTTAATCAAGATTAACCTAGAAATGTTTATGGTCTTCTAGACATAATTCTGGTATACCATGTGGATGCAGGTATCTTGATAAAGCTGCTGTGTTATCACTAGAAGAAGCAAACTCCTTAGAGTTTTTCAATCCATGGAGTCTATGCACCGTTACACAGGTCGAAGAAGTCAAGATGCTTATCCGAATGCTTCCCATATGGGCTTCGGGTATCATCTTCTCATCTCTCTACGCTCAAGCAACCACCATGTTTATCCAACAAGGAAGAGCCATGAACTGCAACATCGGCTCTTTCAAGATTCCCCCAGCGACTCTCGGAGTCTTCGACTGCGTCACCGTCCTCATTTGGGTCCCACTCTACGACCGGTTCAACGTCCCAGTCGCTAAACTTCTCACAAGAAACGACAATGGTTTCACCGTGCTTCAACGAATGGGAATAGGTCTTTTCATTTCAGTCTTCGGTATAGCAGCAGCAGCTATCCTTGAGATGGTTAGGCTCGGTATGGCGGAAACCGGAACCGATGTTTCGTTAACAGTGTTTTGGCAGGTTCCGTCGATTTTTATATTCGGTGCAGCAGAGGTGTTCTACTTTGTAGGACAGCTTGAGTTCTTTTATGGTCAGTCACCAGACTCGATGAGGAGTGTGTGTAGTGCGTTGGGATTGTTGGCTAATGCGCTTGGGAGTTACCTGAGCTCGTTGATCCTCACGGTAGTGACGTATTTCACGACCAAGGACGGTGGAGATGGGTGGATTACGGATGATCTTAACGAGGGACATCTTGATTACTTCTTCTGGTTATTGGCCGGTTTAAGCATTTTGAATGCATTGGTTTATGTTTCTTCTGCTGTTAATTACAAGCAGAAGACGACGTCGTAACTGAGACTTCTCTAATTGTATGTATGCATGGTTTTCTTTTCTTATTAGAACATAAAAATTATCAAATTGATCTGTAGAAATTATCAAATGGCTAAATGTGATATTCTACTGTCTAGTCCCAATTTTGCAAAGCCTACGTATACAATTGCCTTATTTCATCTCCTATCATACACTATTTTCTTCATTTTGCTTTATGTTCTTGTTCTGGAACATTTTCAATAACTTGAATAAGTAATTTTGGACCCACGATTGCTTTGCGCAGCCTTATCATTTCTTCAGAGTGTTATCTAACATTTGGTCTCGGTTTCATTCTTTGATGTAATGATACTTTTTCTGCTAACTCTTTACATATTTCTTTATGCCCATTATTCCTCGTCACCGCTTTTCCCTGGAACATTAGGTAAGTGTCTGATTTTCTCTTTGTTGAGATCATTTGTTTGGTAAAATGTTATTATTATTAGGCTGGTCAGGACTCCAAGTTGGCTATGTATGCATATTCTCATACCTTTATCTAAAGATCTGTATACATTTGATTTTTTGTGTCTAACAAATCATGTAATGCAAATATCCATACCAAATGATGTGCATTCCAACAAATATATAGAACCAGAGCTGCAGATAGATACTCTCTTTACCGGTCTAGAATACATCTAAAGGAACATGTGGCTTTGGGCATCAAAGCTTTAGAAACACCTTTTGATATGCTTTATCTACGTTTGAGTTTTGGGCAGGGGCTACATAAACACTAGACCGCCTAAATACACTCTGCATTCAGATATTGTATAGAAGAATCTGCAAAATGCAATTATGGATTGGTGGATAAGAGAACTTATATACAAAGCCTGTAAAGGAGAATATTATTCTCTTTATGTCTCTCTCCTTCTTCCTCTCCTCACCTGCCAACTGCCATATTACAATCTAGACAACCAAACTTGTGTTATTCTTCAATTATCTCTGTTGCTATGATTACAACCATGTGTGCTGCCTCTTGAAAACCTAAAAGCTTCTCTCGAATTTTCAACCTTCGGTATATCTGGACAGGAAGGTCTCAGCTTATGCTCCCAGTGTGCTATGTCACCAAATTCAATTGTATGTTCAAAATTCTCCATGTAATCTTTTTAAAGTGTTGCGTCTATTGTTTACACACAGCCGTATGCCCGTATCCTGTGTCAGGACTCTTAGAAGGTTTGAAACCATTTTAG
>OVBX01003370.1:0-14801 GCA_900406325.1 Erucastrum elatum | reverse complement strand
ACGAACCACCTATTTTAAAACGGCAAATCACGTCCGCGTTCGAAACGTCTCGAACTCAAAAACTTAATATGCTAGTGGGCCTATACATCTTACGGCCCAATACTTAATTTGCTTAAGCAAATTTAAAATTAAAAATAAATAAATAAAAAATGGAAAAATAGGAAAAAGGAAGCTAAAGATATGGCAATGAGCATAAACCTTGTCCCGGTAATAGCTTCACCGCCGTCTTCTCTCTTTACCTACACTCGTTGCCATCACTTGTCTTCTTTGTCTTCTTCTCCGTCTGGTAAAATACTCTCTCTGAAGCTTTAGGTCTTGGAGTAGCATTTATATTTGCAATATCTGTGTGTGATTAAGACTGTTATTATGTAGCAGAACCAATGAATGTTAAAAATTTGCTCCTTTTTGCATGTAACCTAGGCAGGCGTATTGAGAGCAACGGCTAAGAGATTTGCCTTTGCAACCAAGTCAAAGTCAGTGACAACCATGGCCTCTGTAAGTCACAAGTTTGGAGATAGTCACTCTTTTTTTCTTTTCCTTAAAGACTGATTATTTTTTGAGTGGTGTGGCAGGTTCAAGAATACCCGGGAAATCTAAAACGACAGCTGGAGAAGCTCTTTGATGCGTCTCTGAGATCAACGGTTCCTGATGAAACTGGTGTCGAGACAGAAGTTGCTGCCTCCCTTCCTGGAAAACCTGGAGATTACCAATGGTTCTCTCCTCCCTCTTTTTAACTTTAAACACAAACGAAACTTTCAAGTATTAAGTTTTATTTCGGGTTTCCTGAATTACATACATATATTTGTTTTCTCTGCAGTAATAATGCAATGGGTCTATGGTCCATTATTAAAGGAAAGAAAACTCAGTTCAAAGGTCCTCCAGCTGTTGGACAGGTTAGTGCCTACTTTCTAGCAGATTCTTATTGGCCCTTTCTTAAGTCTTAACTCTTATCTTGTTTACTTTTGTTTTTCACATAGGCCCTTTTAAAGAATCTACCTGCTTCTGAGATGGTGAAGTCATGCTCTGTGGCTGGACCTGGTTTTGTTAATGTCATACTATCATCCAGGTGGATGGCTAAGGTTGCTGCTGCTGATTGTATAATCCTTTTCTAGTCCTTGTATAGTTAGTTAATGTGTTAGCATGATTGTTTTTCTAATACGCAGAGTATTGAGAATATGCTTATCGATGGAATCGACACATGGGCGCCTACTCTTCCAGTTAAGAGAGCAGTAGTTGATTTTTCATCTCCCAACATTGCTAAAGAAATGCATGTTGGTCATCTGAGATCAACTATCATCGGTGACACGCTTGCTCGCATGCTTGAGTACTCAAAGGTTGAAGTTCTACGCAGAAACCATGTTGGTGACTGGGGAACACAGGTAGTTAGCTACTTCTCTGTTCTTCAAATCATGTCAGAATTCTGTTCCATTGTTTTATCAAAGAAATAAAAAACTCTGTTTTTGATTCTGCAGTTTGGCATGCTCATTGAGTACCTATTTGAGAAGTTTCCTGATACAGAGAGTGTCACTGAGACAGCAATTGGAGATCTTCAGGTCAGCTGCATTATATCATATGGCCTTTCAAGCTTTACACTTCTTCTTATGCCATTCTATGTGAAGAACTAAAGCAACTTAGTTTCTAACCTCAAATGTCATGTGACAGACGTTTTACAAAAAATCAAAGCATAAATTTGATTTTGATCCGGAGTTCAAGGAAAAAGCACAAAAGGCTGTGGTCCGTCTACAGGTGAATAACATTTTTTCCTTACTGGCTGAAGTATTGGTGCTGTCTTCCTCTGTTTTGGCAGTGTTCAATATGCAGTCCAAAGACTTACTTTCTTTTTTATTTTTGTTTCTTGGGTTTAGGGTGGAGATGCTATTTACCGCAAGGCCTGGACTAAGATTTGTGACATTAGCCGAGCGGAGTTTGCCAAGGTTTATCAACGCCTTGGAGTTGAGCTTGAAGAAAAGGTAAAGGAGTAGATGAACCAATACTATATTATTTGAGACCGAATAGAAAAAAAAAGGAGTTACATGGATTGTTAATAAAAAAAATACTTTGATCCATTTCAGGGAGAGAGCTTTTACAATCCCTATATTGCTAAAGTAATTAAGGAATTGAATAGCAAAGGATTGATTGAAGAAAGTGAGGGTGCTCGTGTGATTTTCCTCGAAGGCTTCAGCATCCCACTCATGGTTGTAAAGAGTGACGGTGGTTTTAACTATGCCTCAACAGATCTGACTGCTCTTTGGTGGGTTAATCTTTGTGTTTGTATTTGCTTAAGTGTGTGGCTTGATCTGAAACTTGCACATTGTTTAAATAATGTATTATTTGCTGATGCTAAAATCTGCCTGATCCAGGTATCGACTTAATGAAGAGAAAGCTGAGTGGATTATATATGTGACCGATGTTGGCCAGCAACAGCACTTTAGCATGTTCTTCAAAGTATGGTTGATGAATATTTTTTTTTTGTGTCTCGCTCATGAGTATCAGTCTTAACTGTGGTTATATCTTTTGTTACTATGAATCAGGCTGCCAGAAATGCAGGTTGGCTTCCAGAGAGTGATAAAACTTACCCTAGAGTTGACCATGTTGGTTTTGGTCTCGTCAAGGGGGACGATGGCAAGCGATTCAGAACTCGGTCTTCAGAGGTAGTCCGCCTAGTCGATTTGCTAGATGAGGCCAAGACTCGCAGCAAAACTGCCCTTATTGAGCGTGGTATCTAACTTTGTGTCAGCACTATTAATTGTTTAACCATTATACTCTGTTCAGTTATTGTGTTGTCTTACTCATCCTTTATATGCTGTTTCTCTTTTTAGGTAAGGACAAAGAATGGACTCCCGAGGAGCTGGACCAAACAGCTGAGGCAGTTGGATACGGTGCGGTTAAGTAAGTATTGTGATCTGAGCTGAACAAACATGATCATTGTTCGTTCTACCAAATGTTTTGATACTTTTTTATGCCGCCACTCCTAACTTGCGGTTTTGTTTTAATATTCAAGATATGCTGACCTGAAGAACAACAGATCGACAAATTATACTTTCAACTTTGACCAAATGCTTAGTGACAAGGTAACTGGAATCTGCCACCTAGTTTACATATATGCATTATGCAGTCAACCTAGGCGTGCTTATTGGTCACATATCATCGTGAGCAGGGAAACACAGCCGTTTACCTTCTTTACGCACATGCTCGGATCTGTTCAATCATCAGAAAGTCTGGCAAAGACATTGATGAGTTGAAGAAGGTATCTTAGCTGCATGATCACACATTACTGTATTCATTGTTCATCTGTTCTTCTACTTGAACTACAACTGAAGTTTCGTTGAAGAGTAATTTTTATGTTTTGAACATCTGCTCTACTGCAGACAGAGAAGCTAGCATTGGATCATCCAGAAGAACGAGCACTGGGGCTTCACTTGCTTCGATTTGCTGAGGTAACACATGCTCATCATTAGATACTACTATACTAGTTTCAAACTTGTCTTCTTTTCTTTCTGAGTAACAAGATGAACACAACCCATGTGTGAACTCTTGCAGACGGTTGAGGCAGCTTGCGCCAACTTGTTGCCGCACGTGCTGTGCGAATACCTCTACGAGTTATCTGAACGCTACACCACATTCTATTCGGTTCATCAGGTCTGGGGACATTCTATGTTTACATATTTGAGATATCAGACCAGCTGCATTGCTGCATAATCCATCATGTTTTTGATCTCACATAAAACATGAACATTTTTGTACAGGTCATTGGTTCAGCAGAGGAGGCAAGCCGTCTCCTGCTTTGTGAAGCAACGGCTATAGTGATGCGGAAATGCTTTCACCTTCTTGGAATCACCCCTGTTTACAAGATTTGAATGCTTCCAATTTTGTTTTTCTCATTGCAAATCGATCATAAGATTTGATTAGTTTTGCTTTCAAGTATATTAATCACTCGGAGAAGTATTACTTATAATATAAGATTAAAAATAGGAAAAGATAAAAAAGAGCATCAGAATTATATTTGTCACTGAATAATTACTAAAAGGGTATATTTTCTGTGACATGTTTTTGCATAAATTTTCTCTTGTTCTCCAGTTAACTTGTACAACCTTGTTTACAAATGAATACAATATTAACCTAAACTAGAAGGTCGTTTTGTCATGCATTGACTGATTTCAGTGAATCATGAAAGGGTTTTAAGGTTAATCGTGAATGGAATGACTTGAAGTTGTTCTTGTGGCTTTCATGTAAACTGTAGTTTTGGGACGGTTACCCTTTTGCAGCTTTGACTCAATTGCTCTCCAGAGCTTCTGCCTGACTTCATATTTTAGTAAAATATGTTAAAACCAAACTTTAGGATGTAAATTAAAAATTTTGAAAATTGACTTTTCATGTTCATTGAAAATAACAAATGCTATTTCATATTGATTTAAACGTATTCATATGAAAGTTTAGATTTTAGATCTAAATATTTAACAATATGGTATATTTGTTGATGACAATTTGTCATCACCAAGAAAGATACTTGTAATTAGAAAAAAATTATGAACTATAAAATAGTTTGTTACAAAATTTAGGTTACACAATAAAATATGAAAATTTTGGAAAAACTCGTAAAAATTTAAAACAAATGATGATGTGGTGATTTTTGGTGCAACATTTATGAGAAAAACTTAGGTTCACTCTTATGGTGAACCTTTAAATTCACCACTTCTCTAATAACCAATCAAATTGCCAACTAGACTAATGATTTAAAAATATTAAATGATTTAAAAAAAAACCAAAATAATTAAAAACAAAGTAGTGTCAATTTTATTAATGCTAGTGCCACTATCTAAACCCTAAACTCAAATTCAATACCCTAAATCCAAACTCTAAACCATAAACCCTAAACTCAAACTTTATACCCTAAATCCAAATTCTAAACCATAAACCCTAAACTGAAACTCTATACTATAAATCCAAATCTTATATCCTAAATTCAAACCATAGACTCTAAACCAAAAACCTAGACCCTAAACTTAAATCTATACCCTAAACCCAAATCCAAGACTCTAAACCCAAATCGTAAATTCTAAACCCTAATTCTAAATCCTAAACCCTAAATCAAAAATCTAAATTGTATACCCTGATCCCAAATTCAAGATCTTAAACCCAAATCCTAGACTCTAAACCTAAATAGTAAATCCTAGGATTTATGGTTTGGATTTAGGGTTTATGGTTTGGATTTAGGGTCTTGGATTTGAGTTAGGGCTTAGAATTTAGGTTTATGATTTTGATTTTAAAATTAAGGTATAAGATTTACTGTTTGGGTTAAAGTCTATGTTTGGGTTTAGGGTATAGGTTTATGTTTAGGATCTAGATTTTTGGTTTATGGTTTATGATTTGGGTTGAAGATCTTTGATTTGAATTTAGAGTATAGAGTTTGGGTTGATAATTTATGGTTTAGAGTTTATAATTTGATTTTAGGGTATATAGTTTTAGTTTAGGGTTTAGATAGAGACACTAGCATTATTAAAACTGATACATTTTTTATTTATAACTATTTTGGTTTTTAAAAAAATATTTAATATTTTTAATCATTAATCTAATTGGCATTTTGATTGGTTATTAGATGAGGGGTGAATTTAAAGATTCACCGTAGGGGTGAATCTAAGTTTTTCTGAACATTTATTTAGGTAACCTTAGACCATCTCCAATAATGCATCATTTCAAGGGAAAACATCAAAAGTTGTGGAAAATCATTCTTCAATGGTACATCATCTTGATGTTAGTTTTTTCTATTTGCAATTTGATCCTTGAACTTTTCCAAAGCTTTGTTTGTATCTAAAAAATCAATATTTGTATTTCTTATAAACAAAATTTGAGAGAATATTATCTCACTTGAAACATAAAATTTTTTGTACAGTTCATTGGTAAAACAGAGGAGGCAAGCCGTCTCCTACTCTGTGAAGCAACGATTATAGTGATCCGGAAATGCTTCCACCTTCTTGGAATCACCCCTGTTTACAAGATTCGAATGCACTTGCATATTTTGTTTTCCTCATTGCAAAATGGTTCAGAGGACTTGATGAGTATTACTTTCAAGTACATTAATCACTCCGAGAAGTGTACTTATGATATAAGATTAAATATTCAAAAAATAGAGGAGATGGTCATTGAATAAATGCTAAAAAGGTTTATTTTCTTTGACATATTTTTTGCATAAATTATCTCTTGTTCTCACTTAAACTGTACAACCTTGTTTACAAATGATCAAACCGTTAACCAGAAAAGTGGTTTACCACTTTTGTCATGTCATTGAACTGTCCAGTGAATTATGAAAGGGTTTTAAGGTTAATCTTGAATTGAAATTACTTGAAGCTGTTCTTGTGGCTTTCATCAACATTGTAGTATTGGGACGGTGGTACCCTTTTGCAGCTCTGGTTCACTTGCTCTCCAGAGCTCCTACATGACTTCATATTTTAGTAAAATATGCCAAAACCAAACTTTAGTATGTAGATTAAAATTTTTGAAAAATGACTTTACATATTCATTAATATATATAAATGACTTGAAATAGAAAATGATATTTCATATACATTTAAACATATCAATATGAAAATTTAAATTTCAAATTTTAATTTTAATAATATGGTATANAAAATTTTTGAAAAATGACTTTACATATTCATTAATATATATAAATGACTTGAAATAGAAAAATGATATTTCATATACATTTAAACATATCAATATGAAAATTTAAATTTCAAATTTTAATTTTAATAATATGGTATATTTGTAGATGATAATTTGTCATCACCAAAAAGGTGATTTGTAAAAAGATGGTATATTTAATAGTATGGTATATTTGTAGATGATAATTTGTCATCACCAAAAAGGTGATTTGTAATCAGAAGATGATTAGAAAAAAAAATATGAAATATTAAATAGGTTGTTACAATATTTGGGTTAAATAATTAATTTTTTGCTGTAAAATTCATAATCTTAAATAAGTAATAGTGTGTCACTTTTTGGTTGGATCATTGTTTAGGTGGCTACATGAGAAAAGAGAAAACCCAATATATATAGATTGTCTTAATTTAAGTTATGAAGTTTAAAGTAAAATAAAAATTAAGAAATATATATATATATATATATATATATTGTATAATGATGTGTAAATAAGAGATTGGGTCAATCTTTAAACTTAATGTCTCATAAACTTTTTTCCCGTAGTATACAAATGTTTTCAATATAAATAGCGGTGCAACAAGTTTGAAGCTAAACACACAACCTGTATCCAAACAAAAGTCAGTCACGAAAGACAAAGAAAAAAATGGAGAAGAAAGAGTTATGGATTAATTTGAGAGAAGAAGATTTAACCTTAGAAACAAAGACTCTAATCTCTTCTCTTCCTTCAGATGAACCTTACCTCGGTCTAAACCTCTGCAAGTACCAAGGTTCTTGGTATTACTACAACTTTCTCCAAGGTATCCTCAATGTCCAGAGAGGTTTACAGCCTCAAGACACTGATATCATCATCGCATCCTTCCCTAAATCCGGTACCTTATGGCTCAAGGCACTCACTGTGTCTCTCTTCCAGAGGTCAGAAAACCCTTCTTCTGAGGATGATCATCATCCTCTTTTATCCAACAATCCTCATGACCTCGTACCGATTCTTGAGATGCATCTGTATCGCGACACCCACAATCCGGACTTGAGCAAGCTGTCATCGTCATCTCAAAGGGTGTTCTCTACTCACATGCCATTTCATACTCTCCAAGAAGCTCTCAAATACTCTCCTTGCAAGGTAGTGTACATTTGCAGGGATGCTAAGGATTGTATGGTGTCACGTTGGCGTTTCATTTGCAGGTGTCTAAACAAAGAAGAGGACAGAAGCATTCTTGAGTCTATGTTCGAGTCCTTCTGCAGCGGGGTAGCCTTGTTTGGTCCCTTTTGGGATCATATCTTGAGTTATTGGAAAGCTAGTTTGGAAAACCCTAAGCAGGTTCTGTTTATGAAGTACGATGAAATGCAAACAGATCCTCATGGTCAGCTCAAGAAGCTTGCAGAGTTCTTGGGTTGTCCCTTTTCTGAGGAAGAAGAAAAAAATGGATATGTGAATCAGATCTTGGAGATGTGCTCTCTGTCTAATCTGAGAAGTTTGGAGGTTAACATGACCGGAGAATCAGTCAATGGCATTAATAACAAGAACCATTTTCGTAAAGGGATAGTTGGTGACTGGAAGAATTATCTTACTCCAGAAATGGGGAACAAAATGGACATGATCATGGAGGAGAAACTCAAAGGCACTGGTCTCAAGTTCTGACATCTATGTTCTAAAATGTATTTTGTAATAATAAGTAGCTTGTTTATGTATGGTTCATGCTTAGGAATTCTGAGTTTATGTCATGTGTTGTTTGTGTGTGCGTGTGTTTTCCCCTGGGTGTTGTTTTTGTTCTTTAATAAACAAATGAAACATTAGTTTATGACCCTCAAATTTAAAACAAAAAATTTACATAAACATTGGCTCTCAAATTTGTAAAAAAAAATATACATCAAAACTCTTACTGAATTGTTTATAGCCCCCAAATCTCAATGTTTCATTCTCTAATATTTCTTAGTTATGTATTTCATACACCGGTAATGAGAATCAATGTTGCCAAAAAAAAAATTCCCTGAATCGATTTTGAAGTCTCAAAATCAAAGTAAACATTAATCTTTTTTTTGAGTAAACATTAATTTTTTTTTGAACAAAGAGTAAACATTAATAATACATGTATTTTAATCGTAATCTTCATCATGTTTTGTTTCTCCTCTCAACATCAGTTACAAAAAGAAGGGTATCAAATATTCTTTTCTGTGCATATTATTCACGTTTTCTTTCTCCTTTTATGCTCAGCAGCTGTTACAAAAATAAGGGTATCAAATATCTTTGCATGTAACAGATGTTTGGTGCCATTCTTTTGTAACTGCTCTTGGCTCAGAAGAGAGAGAGAGAGCATAATGTTTCATATTGCAATTAAAAATATGAAATACATGTAATAGTACAAAACTATGTGCATGTTTATGCGTTTCCAACTCATAAACTCCAATATATTGTAAACACATTATTTGTCTGATCTTGAGTAAAATGAATTCACCAGCCGTATTTACTTTAGAATATAAATAATTTTTTTATTTAATAATAAATCAACGTCGGATCTTGTATATCAACCCCAGGCCCCATCGTACATACTCTTAGTCGCAAGGGATGATTGTGATTACATTTAGAGACAACATAAGATAGATATGTAATATATAATACAATTATGCCGTAGATTCACATTAACTCGACAATGTGTTAACATTTGTAAGTGAATCACAGGACCAATTACTTCATAGCCAGATTTTTTTTTCTCTCCACATTTTCACCACCTCAAGCTCTCCGGAAAATACTGTACAATTTCAAAATAGAGTAAAGAGTAATAAGTTGAAAACTTAAGAAATATTTATGTGCTTTCGAACAATTATTCCTGTATCATAACTTTGTTGTTTAACAATATGTAGTATATACTCACTTTTCTTATAAGGGACATGTAGTAAGGCTTGACCTTCTCGACATCAACATGAACTTTGCTCTTGCTGTACAAGTCGTACTTGCTGTATATAATAAAGAGATTAGCAACTTGGGGTTTCTAGTTATGATTACGACTCAATTAATTAACCGTGCTTTAGAAATGTAGTTACTTGAAAACGTGTAGCCACTTGAGGTTCTCTTTGTCTTCCTCGTTCATAAGGTGTGTGTACTCTCCAGCCGTGTGCAATGCTGTAGATATATAATTAATTAAATAAACTAAAATTTACTATTCTTAAATATTAATTTATAATGTTACGTAAACTCCTAAAAATAATCGAAATCCTTACGGTAAAATGAGTGATATCGAATTATGAACTGTCCCGCTGACGGTAAGGTGCTTCCATTCTCTTTGGCCACCTAGGAATATAATAGTTCACAATTAGTTAAACTTTTTTTTTAACCATTAGTTAAACTTAATACTTAATATATACTATTAGTTAAGTCGCAAAGTCACTTTATAATCGGTAAATCGGGTTAGAATATAGAATATTTAACAAATAAACTATCATTCAACTTCTTGAAAATAAATAAATAAAATATTTGGAAAATATTTGATTTAGAAAATATAAATTATATAAATCAAGGAAAAACAATTACCAGGTACATGTAGTCGTCGTGGCCCCATGACATCATGACGTTGTTTAAGCCACATCCTTCGGTGTAAATACCACATTTGGTGTTGTAGGCTTGGTTGTGAAAATCAGGATTATCCGAAAAGTACTGGTGTAAGAAAGTGAAATAACAATGTTTTAGATCAGTTAATTATTATTGTCATTATTAGTGTTTAGGAGATAATTTTAACAAATTTTTACACTTTTACATAATAAGAATTTTATAATGAAATTGAATTAACCAGTTATTTACCTTGTGGTGTACGTTAGATTCATCAAATGCACACCCAACAGGAAATGTGTCACCTGCATGATTTTGTGAAAGCGAGAAAACAATTAGTTTTACATTATATAATATGGCAATTTAAACACCACCCACAAATTTAGTTTAAATTACCAACAGTAGCCCATTGAGGAAGTCCTCCGAATTGTGGAAGTGTAATAACCTTCCCAAGATCTGAAAATTTAATACTCATGTGAGGATGATTCATTATAAACCACAATTAGGTTTATCCAATATAATTAGTTAAAAGACTGAAACCAAATCAAAACCGAAGAAGATTTGAAACTTTCCATTCTTAAAAAGCCATGTTGTTTTTTTATTAATTATAAAAATAGTGTTAACAAATTACCATGAATAAGAGCGGTTAGATGAAGCCAATCTTCATTAGGATAATCTTTGCGGATAGCTTCCGCAGATTGAAGCAAATGCTGAATCTGAGGCTCGTCGAGATCTGGATCACTCTCGTCCACCACCTCGTTAAGAAGCTCACAACATTCCCAAATGCTCATCACCATTTTGTCTAATTTTCCATATTCTGCCCTCATTTTTTTCACCTACAAATACATTAAATTTGAATATCAGTTACATGTTGTTCAATAAAAAAAAGAAGATTATCAGTTACATTGCTTTAATAAGATGTCCATGATCAGTTTTAGACCCGGATGAAACATTAGTCTTGGCCATCCAAATTTTTAAAAAGCTATTATAAATGAGATCTAAATTGTTGAAACAAATTTTCTATTAAAACCGATTTCAAATGTTTATAACCCCATTAATCTCAGGGCCAGTCATGTAGAGGTCTAATAAACCGTAATTAGTTTAGAGATTCTTACAAAATCGACGGTCTGGTTAATGTGCTGTAATCTGTAAAACTCTTCCACGCTCTTCTGCCTCTCACTCTCAGCATCATAGTCCCTGCGACCGCAAAACAATTGCATGCATATATGGATCAGGTCAAGGTGTACAGAATACGACTCTAGAGACCATCCAAAACAATAAAATAAAAACTTTAATTTTATTTATTTAATATTTTTATTGGATTCGATATAGGTAGAGGCAGAAAAGAAACCTGAATTGACGGCCGAATGCATTCATCTCAGGTGCCAAGAACGCTTCATCGTGTTCGCTGGCCATTCTTAAGTTGTTCTCGCTCTTCTTCTGGAATGCAGAAACTTCCTCTACATGGAACAAAAGTATATATAAAAAAAAATTAGTGCAAATAATGAAAGATTTAAAAGAAAAAAAAAAAGATCAATTGTGTTTTTTCCAGAGGCCGGATAATATTGTTTTTAGCTAAGTTTCCATGNAACAAAAGTATATATAAAAAAAAATTAGTGCAAATAATGAAAGATTTAAAAGAAAAAAAAAAGATCAATTGTGTTTTTTCCAGAGGCCGGATAATATTGTTTTTAGCTAAGTTTCCATAAAAAAAAAAACTTCTCCAAAATCGTTTTGCGCAGGTAATAATTTTTGGTTTTTGATATAAGCTCTCATTGATATTTAGGAACTATAAGCCGCTTTTTGGCCAAATATTTCATTGTGAAGCTTGGGAAACTGGAAAATTTAAGAATCTAGGAGAATAGTTTCTTACCAAACATCGGTTTCTCAATAGAGATTGTCATCTTCCAGGAACGGTGAGAAACAATGCAGAGAAAAAAAAATCTGGTTTTGCTTTGATTTTAAACTTTTGCGATGAAGCCTTTACGAGTCGAAGGTTATATTATTTATAGTGGTGGCTTGTATTAGGAGACAATTGCTCTCCTTGATATTAGGAGGAAATCTAAGTCCTCGTTAACGAATTAAGTATTTCTTCAAACAAATCTTTTTATATTTATATCCAATTTTGAAATGGCTTTTTTTTTGTATATAATTTCTTGTATTGTTTTGTATTACTATTATCCACGATTAAAGAAACAAAATCAGGGATAAAAGAAACAAAATCAGGGATAAGATTTTTCTGATGTGAGTTTTGGAAGTTTTGACTGGTTTGTAAATGTAATTACTATATTCAGTGTGTTTTTAGTTTATTTTAGATTATTATCTAAAATTTCCGATATTTTTGCTAGACTGAATGAATTTCCGATAACAAAGAGTTGTCCTTAACCTGAAAATATGAATGAGTTTTGTCCTCAAAAGTACGAAAGCTTGATCTGTAGCCTTGTACAAGTCAATGCGCCGTTAATACAAAGCTGGGATTGACTCAGCATTACGTGGCCTATATTAATATGTTATCTCAAATTCTATAGATGTGCTTTTCCACACATGCATGACGAAATATCTACTCATCACCTACCTTCAACATGTAACTCAAAATATATTTTGTGTTAACTTTACGTCAACATAAAAAGATCTCATCTGTTTTTGAAAAAAAAAATCTCATGTCTATTTATTAGCCTTTTAGCACTTAGGAGCCTCGAGTAATTCCGTTTGTTACCAAAAGATGATGGTTTACTTGAGAGGTCTGGTTGATTATTTTTGAGAAGTGATTTGGTTGATTTCGGTTTAGAAGATGTATATTGGTTTAGTGGTTTAGGGTGTGCATTGCATTTTATCTGCTTCCGGTATTATGCAAGTTTGCCATCTAATTGGTTCTCTGTTGAGTATAGACGAATCTCTATGCCGTTGAAGACTTTTCTGATCAACAAAAGTTTTCACTAAAATAGAACCAAAGCCCAAAGTTTAGCTCAGACGAGGCTCGGTTACAGGAGTGGTACTATACTTGTGTCAATCATGAGAGATTGTTCAGAAACAGTCTTGTACTATTAGCAAAAGAAGAGTCAAAACTTGCATTGTTGCTATCACAGATTTACTCTATAAAGTGTTGTATTGGAATGACTTTTATCTCTATCTTGCTTTATATGCATACATATAGTTCCTTAGCTTTTTCACTTCTTCAGATGATTTCTCCAGTAGATGGTCCACGTATAGACAAATTCCAGCTCCGCTTCAAAAATTCAAAAGTGAAGTTGATACAAAACATTAGTGTCACAAACACATGACATATATTAGACATGGGTTATATATACGGGATTGATGCACCAACCAGAGGGGACCAAATGGAAGCCAGATAGCATCCCACCGGAACTTCGGAAGCCTAGACCACGAGGAAGAGAAGACTATTTAGCATAACTCCAATAAAAACGAATTGACAAGAAACGTAAGCTATTGTTGGATCCAGCATAATGGTTACTAAAAAGTAGCATATCTATGAACCAGCATCTCCGGAGAAAAATTGAGATCAATTGCACTTTATATTCTCTTATGAATGTCTATCAAATGTAAAATAAGATGAAAGGTATACTCTCTAGTGGTACCTCAGTAAGTAGTAAAGCCAAAAGATGGTCAATGCAGATCCAGGAACACAAGAGTACCAGAACCACCGTTTATGATCATTCTTCTTATCTAGTAACCCGACAATTGAGAGGCAGCAAGCAATGATAGCAATCCACTCTGATCCAAAAAATCCGGCAATAAAACTGTAATCGTTGTAAAACTCAAAATAACATGCAAAATTTAACAGAAGATCAAGTAGCAAAGTCTGGTGATGGCAGTGAGGTTCTAATAACTATCCTAGCAGAGAAGTCAACAAGGATCAATCCAATAGTTTTCATTCTTCACTATTCCATCAACAGACATATGAAAAATGATGTCCATGAGCTACAGCCAAAGATTGACATAGTGAAAGTGTCCATTAGATTAACATGAGATTACACAGTAAACTTCCACACAAGCGGTACCCTTAGCATCTCTAACGGCGAAAGATAAATGCAATAAACCATGGATTCAAAAGTAAAGAACAAATAGATGTAAGACAAACCAGCTGAAATGACCATCCACGACGTAAGATCTTCCATGAAGTAGGCATGATACCGCTGCACAGAAGGAAAAAAAAAATGAAATCACCTCAGAACTCATGAATTACAGAGAGTACAATATAACATACCTTAAAATTAATATAAAGAGAACACATAACTCCACACACAGAGGCAAGCTTAGTGTTATGAATCCAAATAGTAATCAATTTTAGCTCTAAACACAGAATCTATAAAGTAATTCAACTTAGGGAGAGAACACCGTACAAGATCCCATGGTGACATGAACTGCTGAAAACTGGAGTAGAATAGGAAAGCTCCGTAGCAAATCAGAAGAACGGCGAACACGCTCTACACACAAACACAATGAATAATTATAAACATTTTTTAAAAAACCACAACTCTCAAATTGATACCTTCCACTGCCGACTTTGCTGAGCGTGAGCTTCTTCGAGCGACCTGACGTACTCTTCTTGCTCTGTATAAACGGAACAAAGCGTTTTACGAAT
>OVBX01003368.1:0-17067 GCA_900406325.1 Erucastrum elatum | reverse complement strand
CCCTCCCTCCCTCCCTCTCTCTTAATGATTCTTTCTTAATGAAACAAAATAAACAATTTACATTAAAAAAAAGTAATATGTTGGTGTATTATGTTCTATACTAAATGTCTAACAAAATAGTATAATATATTTCTGTGACATATTTGGCAAATGTTCACGCGCGGAAAGGAAAAAATTGTCCGTTTTCATGTCAAATTGTCACATCACACTTCTTACTTTATTACATGATCATCTGCTTAATATTTTTTTCCTTATGGTTATCTCACAAATTCACCTTAATAATTATTATGGGTATTTGTGTTTTCATTTTTGGTTACGCATTGGAGTATAGTAATTTATTTTTCAGATGAAACTACGATCATTGTGGATTGACATAATTCGCAGGTCTACGTGACTGTGTTAAGAATATGAGAATATTATAAAAAACTGAACATGTATTTCGATTGATTAGCAGAGTGGAGACAATTATTACGTCATGTCATATCTTCTAGGTTCAGAATCAAGAGAGATACAAGGCATATAGTGATCTTGCGAGAAGCCGAGCTTTTTTTTTTCTTATGTTATAACAGTATCTGTTTTGATTATAATATCATACTAGATTTAAACCGGCACAACTGCACATATATTTTTCAAGTTGAATTGAAAAATTTGTGATCTATGTCAGTTGCGTATTTCAATTTTGAATGGTGAAACAATCAAAGTAATATGTTAGATAAGTAACTTGTAATATGATAATTCTATACAAAGCATTAAAATTTCTAATGTTATGCTTATAGAACATATTCACTTTTTAGAACATATTTACTTTGTTTTTAATATATAACGTTTTAAAGAATTCTTTTCACTTCAAATAAGATGACATTTTCAATTTTCAATGCAAATTCTTTTGTATAAATTTTTATATTTTCGAGTTAGTGTTTTATTAGTTGAATTATGATTAGATAGTTAATGATATTTTTGGTTAGATAAAATAGAAAATTAAGTTTTTTATTTAATATGTGTGAACAAATCTAAATTTCAAAGTAAGAAAAATGGAAATAGTTTGATTTAGTTGATTATATGTATTAGTATCTATATTTGTAAATACATTTGTTTCACAGAAAAAAAAAATATGCTATATTTCTTTCTATTATATAGATTACAATTTATTTTATACTAGATATGAGCCCGTTGCGTTGCAACGGTTTCGTTTGATGTTTTAATTTAATAAGAACATAAAATATTAAATTATTTTATTATAGTTTTATGATTGCTTTTTGCATATGTTATATGAGATTTATTTTATAATTATGATTCATATATGAATTGCTATCAAATTTGAACTTAGATTAGAGAAAAAACTAAACATTTTCTTATGAAAAATATATAAAAGTCAAATAGCGCCAATCGAGTCAAAGACATTATCAAACACTTTCGTATGTAATAATTTAATGTTTTATTGAATAAATTTTTAAAATTTTATTTTGTTAGGATTTGTTTTAAAATGAACACATTCTATTTTATAAATCTTCTTTTTATTTACAATTTTAAAATAAAAAATACTATTAAATACTCTTTAACCTTTTTGTTTAGGATGTAGAAAAAGAAAATTAATGTTATATAAACTTTTACAATTTATCTTCTCTTTTAATTTTTATAAAATATGCTATCAAATAATTATTTTTAGTTACTAATAATTAATTTTAAAATTAATTTTTATACAATTTGTATCAATACTAATTTTCACTTCTTTCATTAATTATATAATTTTTAGTATCATGTTCATCATCAAATTTAGTAGATTTTACTGTGATCTTGCATATTAAAATTGCAGATTTTAACAATGGCTCATTCGCGTAATTCATCTCCAAAATTTTCAATAATAGAAGGATGCACACAACTTTGAATAATATTTTCCTATATAATAAAAAAAATATATACTTAATAACAAACCTATATAAGATTTTTTAGAAAAAAATAAAAAATATTTTACCTTCTCATCGAGTAAGAGAAAATTCATTCATATAAGCTCATTGTTCTTATTTAAAATGTCTTGCTTCTCACTGTCTAATAAGACGAACTACAGTACGACGGTAATGGGATTTTTGGTTTAACTGATCTAGTGTTAAATAACTTGCTAAAGTCATTATTTCTTGATAATTCCTGGTAACATTACAATTTTAGTTTAAAATTATAATTAGAACAAACGCATATAAGCAATCATAATAGCAATATTATGAAACCAAAAGTAATGATCATTATTATCATTATGTATTCGACGGTAAGGAAGGAGTACAAATAATTAACCTGGCAATAACGTTTGGTCTATGTAATTAATGTAAACAGCATGATAATATGTACAAAACAAACCAAATTTATTTCTATGAAGAAAAGAAGATGCGGCAAAGAAGATATAGAGCATCACCTTATATTTTTCATGAATCAATAATTATGTTTGGTGATCAAATATGAGAGAGATCACTTCTATAAATAGGGGTGTGAATAATCATAGTTTCTATTGGTTATCTTTTTTTTTAATTATGACTTTAAAAAGGAAAATTAAAATTAAACAATCTTTGACATTTTTTGTTTTAAGTTGCTTTTTTGATTAGTTTTAAATAAATTACAAAAATAAATTAGTTTTACAAATTGGTTTTGGTATAGGTTATGTTAAAACTTAAATTACTATAAGATTATATTTTCTTTATCATGAGAGTAGAAAAATAGAAAAATTAGTGTTAAATATTGTATAAATTAAATTTAGTATATAGGATTTGTATAAAATGAAAGTTACTATTTAAAAAAATATTTACGAATTTCTTTTAAAAAGATTATCTTTTCTTAATTATGAAAGTAGGAAAATAGGCAAAATCAATGTTAAATATTACACAAATTTATTTTGGTATATAGGTTTTGTAAAAAAAGATAATTATTGTTTTAAAAATTTTTTAATTAATTTGCTTTCGGATTTTAACACATGTCGTAATCTAAAATATATAACTGCCATGTGTCGTGATCATATTAATTAGTAACTTTGAAAACTAAGGTTTATATAATAAGATGGCAAACTACGTGATTTTTCCGTCGACAAAAAAAACTATGTGATTTTTCCGTGCTCATGCACATGTATAAACATTTATAAGTAAATATATATTATAACATAGATTACTATTTACTTCAAATTTTAAATTAATTTCTAATTTTATGCATATTTATATTAATAATATTATATAATTTATATTAATAATGTTATATTAATTTAATTAGACAATATGATTTTAGATATGCTATATCTAATCAATTTTGTTATTTTTACAATCGATTTAGTTATCATTTGGGTATATCGATTGCATCTATTTCTCTGAATTCAACTATAATATTGAGTATTCTAATATATTAAAATCTTGATTAATTTTCTTATTTGAATTTAGGTTGGTTGTTGTTTTAGATATTTAAAAGACGATTATGTATAACTTAAGATATATTGTGCTTAGAATGAAATATAAAAAAATAAATGAAAGTGTTTGAATCAAAATTATGTAAATTAAATATAACGATGATATTTTGAAATCTCATGCATATCTAAATTTTGCAAAATCAGTTGGTTAATATTTTTTTTCATTTTTAATGTGTTTTGAATCATCCTATAATTTATTTTATAAAATAAATTATTATTATTATAATGAAATTATATTTTTTATTATAGTTAAATCAATGATTTCATATATGTTATATTTGGCAAGTCACTTATGTTGTGAGTATATTAAGTTACATATATTCTTTCAAATTAAAGCTGAAGTATAATTATTTTTATTATTAATTAAGTCAAGAACGGTTAATTTTACTTATCGTTTAAATGTGCATGTATTTTCATAATATATATATATATATATATAATTTAAATTTTTAATAGTTTATAATACTAGTTATAATATTATATATCAAATTAATTATTGTTTAAGTAGTTTATAATACTAATTATAAACTATTTCAGTCAATTAAACATATATCAGTTTATGTTACTTAATAATCATCTTAAAAAAATAGATAGACATTAAAAAAATATTTATGTTACTTTTAAAAATATAAAGAAGTATTTTCTTAGTATATTTTATGTTATTTAAAAATAGAATATTACTATTTTTTGAACTTTCCTTTTAATGAAATCATATTATTTATACAAATATTTTTCGTTTTTAAATTCGCTTTATAACTTTTATAAATATTTCCTTTTTATTATATGGAAAAATTTTCAAAAATAATTTTTAATTCATTAAGGGTGTCAGTGTAATCAACCTTCGTGAGAGTTAACTTGAGCATGACATATAGGAAAATGATTTCTCAAATAATATTTTTCTTTTTATTATATGGAAATTTTTACAAAAATAATTTAAATAAGAAAATCAATAATAGTATTTAAATATTTTTAATTGATTAATGTGTCGGTGTAATCAATCATCGTGAGAGTTAACTTGAGCATGACATATAGGAAACTGACTTCTCAAATAATATTATAAAATTTACTTTTTGTTTATATTTAACGTTTTAACAACATTCTAGAGAATGATTTTAAATATATATTATTAAATTTATTTAAATTTAGTTGTAGGATTTTAAACAAATTCTATTATATGTTTTATAATGGTATTAATTTGATAAAAATTGTCAATATTAAAGAGCAATTGCATGTTGTGATACGTTTTTGACATCATCAAAATCATAACATTAATCATATGCTATGGTTGCATAACATAATACTAAAAAATAATATAAACGATCATATATATATATATATGCATAATACTATTAAAATTGAAGGGAATTTTATAGGTTACCTTACAGTTTTGAAACATTTACAACTCCATGCGACTAATTTATTTATTATATAATGTTTTTATTTAAATCCTAACCAAATCTATTTAATTCTAACAAAATTTATTTACTCCAACAATATTTAGTTTTAAACTTTCTTAAATAACCAAATAACAATAGAATCTCATAATTTAACTAGCCCATAATTTTAAGATTGATTTCTTTGTTTTATGATTGTTTTTGATATATTTTGCAAACTTAAAAAAATAACATCAGAAATTAAATAATAATTAAAATACTTGACGAAGATTTCCAATATTTTAAAATATTTATATGTGTTGAAGTTATCATTTAATGACCACATAACTGTTAATTTTTTAATATAAACAAAAAATACAAAGATCACGTATAATAAATAAATTTGTTAACTTAAATAAACTATTTAAAAATAAATGTTACAGCTACTCATAATATTGACAAATATTATAAAATCGTATAAATAATTATTTTCTTAATAAATATGACATAAAATTACTAAATATATGCACTTAAAATTAAAATTTACATAAATTTAACTTTTCTAAATATCAATATTTAAAAATTGAAAATAAAGTTGAGTTTCCAAAATAAATCTACAATTAATGAGTAGAAAAATTGTTACCATTAATTTTCATAGTTTTTTTCCATTAAATATGTAAATTATCTATCAAGTACAAACATGTCTTACAAATACATTTTTTTTTATTTCTGTTGTGATCTAACAAACGGGTTAATAATTTTATCAACAAAAATTAATTCCACACTTTCAATATATATATGGAGTTATTCTTATATATAATATGATAAATTAGCCTATATATTAAAGTATTTAATATAAAAAAACATCTAATTAATAATGTAGTTAAACAAAAAAATTTCAACATTTAATTCATAACCATAAATAATATTGTTACCATAATTCTAAATCTTTTACCATTATATATATATATATCCTAATTTACTCTACGAACAATTTTTTATTATAATATAAATTCATCGATTACACATTTTATAATTATGGGTGCACTTTGTGATGGAGTTGTGTTCATTTATTTTGTAGATTAATGGAGTTGTGTTCATGTGACAAGCTTTTTAATAGGATTACTAAAGTTTGACATGCGCTTTCAAAGCACAGAATTATTTTGTTGACAAATTTATTAACTTGTTTTTTTGTTCATCAATATGTTTAAATATGATATTTGGTGGTTTTGGTTTTAGGTTGTCTTTTTTTTTATTTCAGTTTCAGTTCGATTTTGGTTTTTCTTTTTTTTGGTTCAAGAGATATTTAAACCGTCAGTTATTAATGAAATAACTTAATATATTTATACTTGTGTTTACCAGACCTGGATCTACGGGATCAATTTTTTTCTTTCAAAAATGTATTTACTGAATATTAGAAATTTCATCCATGTATTTTTATTAAAAGTTGCTTTTACAGATAATTTATTGAAAATTAATAAATATAATTTTATGAAAATAAGATAATTCATTTATATAACTCATCCTTAATAAAATTAATTTTAAAACTGTAAATTATTGTAAAGATAATTTATATTGGTCAAATTTATTATTTTATAAATTAGCTATATTTAATTCAACATGTATAATACTATATTGAATTATTTTAATATTCTAATTTAAATATTTATTTATTTATTATTTTATATATCTTACTTTACTATTTTATTTTAATACATTGAATTATGTGGTAAAATTCATGAATGTATGTTATTCTTTAATTTTTTTATTTATAAAATATTCAATAAATGAATTAAGTTACTTTATATTTATTAGTTGATGTATTAATTTAATTATGAATATAAATATTATGGGAATATTATTTCTTATTCTATAATTAAAGAATTAATATTCGTTAATAATTTTATTTAATATTAATTACGAATATTATTGTTTAAAAATAAATATTAAAAATAATTTATGTTTACATCTTGAATAAAAATATATGAAAAGGTATTATCAAAATGAAATCTTAGAAAAGGATACTTGAGAATATCTTTTTAGATATTTTATATTGAAAATATTAAAATAACAGATTGCAAATAGTATATATATATATAATAATTAAGTTAGTTGTAAAAGAAAAAATAGGAAGTTAAATAAATGAAATGATCCAAACTAGACTACTTGCAAGTAGATAAAATATTCTCATGATTTAATAGTATTGATGCAATCTGAACAGCACTGATAAAAAGTGAATGAGCTGGCGAACACCATTTTAGAGTTTAAGAAACTTCTCACTCTTTTAGAGTTAAGCATGGAGACCTCAAACCAGTA
Source organism: Erucastrum elatum (assembly GCA_900406325.1). Classification (NCBI taxonomy): domain Eukaryota; kingdom Viridiplantae; phylum Streptophyta; class Magnoliopsida; order Brassicales; family Brassicaceae; genus Erucastrum; species Erucastrum elatum. The sequence goes on along the minus strand of OVBX01003368.1, from coordinate 9,942 downwards.
AATTTTCTGTTTGTTGTAAAATATGAAAATTCTTTTTTGAAAGTAGACAACTTTAGACTCTCAATGTGCTTGCATTCAGGTTTTATTTTTGTTCTTATGTTTTTCTATGAATGTTTGAATTATGTAACATCAATATTTGAGTTTGAAATTCAAATTTTTAAACTTTTGCACATGAGAGTTTTATACATACTATTAATAGAATCTATAGTATGTAGCTCCGAAAGCTTTTAGAAAGAGTTATCGTATTGAATCAAAAGTAATACTTTTTTTCTCTGCGGCTGGTAACAAATATTCATTGTTATATTTAGATATCAATTAGGTAGCCATTAGTGCTAATTTTAAATTGACCTATCNTTATATAGATCTATCATTTTTGTATATATTTTTTTCCACTCTATTTTTAATATATATATATATATATATATATATATATATATAAAATATAATATCAGAATGTAAATATAAACTAAATTTAGTTAACACTATTGGAAAATATGGCTAAACCTAGATGAAATAAGACCAAAATATTAGGTATAAATTGTTTATTAATCCAACATAAATTTTATCTGAAAAATATCCTAATATTAATTTTATCATACTTAACATATTATAATAAATTTTAGATACATATTAAATTTATGGATAAAATTATAAATTTATACTATAGTAATTTTTGAACCAAAAGATCTCACGCTTTTAAAGCGCGGACCAAAATCTAGTCATATATTATGATTGAATAACATATGATTTTTTTTGTTAATGAAGTGACCTACAAAATAGTAAAGGACCTACAAAATAATTATATATGTTGTTAATAATTATTAATTTAATAGGTTAACTTTTTTAAAAAAAAATCAGTTGGTATATTTATTATGTTTAATTTAATTTGTCTTGAACAAACAAATTTGAGATTCTCCTTAAAGATATTATATTGCTTATCTTATTACAATATTAATAAGATATATTTGTGATTAAATTGTTTTAAAATTAAATGATAAAATAATTAAATTTGATGATTTTCTAAGAGATAGTTTAAAATGAAATTTTTTTTAATAGATAAGATAGTATCTGGAATGGTGTTTTTTAACTCTTGTGACACAAATATACATATACGTTAGTTTCTTATAACAAAATTTACTAAACTTTAGAAACTTTTTATAATTCATTTATGGTTTATATTGTTTATATATAAGCTCCTTAGTATATATTTTTTTCTTGGTCAACTATATACATATATTAAGAAACCAAATCTAGAGTATATTATAACTTATATATTTCCAAAATATCCCATTCAAAATGGGAAACGTGTTGATCTGTTACTATAAATACGGATTTAGTTTGCTAATTATGTTGACCAAATCATTTTTCATATACTCTCCTCCACTACTTTTTTTTTTTGAAAGGGTCTCCTCCACTACTTCCTTCCACCAACAATGATCCCCAAAGAAGAAGTTGAGCCGCCGCAGAAAAAAGCCAAGCTTCCACCACCGCCGCCGCCGTTTCACCATCAACCATGTCTCTCCTTTTCTTCACTTCCAACCGATATCACTTTGAATTGCTTCGCACGCATCCCAAAATCTTATTACCCTAAAATCTCCCTCGTCTCCAAGACCTTTCGTTCTCTCCTCTCTTCCTCAGAGCTCTATGCCGCACGTTCCCAAATGGGTACCACCGAGATCTGCCTCTACATCTGTCTAGAGTACTCCACCGAGCACTTCAAACTGCCATCTCCACGATGGTTCAATCTCTGGGTGAAACCTAAACGAAACCTAACCGATGGTAGGACTAAAGAGAAATCAAGTGGAAACGTCTTGGTTCCTATTCCCAATCATTCTCCTCTTCCCCCTCCTCCGCATGCATCTTCGACCTTAATGGTTGGCTCGCAAATCTACTTATTCGGTGGACCGTTGGACGATAACGTAAGACGCTACTCCTCAGCTGTTCGGGTTTATGACTGTCGGATTAATACGTGGCGAAATCTTCCTAGCATGAAAATGGAGAGGTTCTATGCGTCTGCATGTGTCCACGACGACAAGATTTATGTAATGGGAGGATGTATGGCTCGGTCTGAGCACGACAGTTGGTTTGAGATGTTCGACATCAAGACACAGACGTGGAAAACCTTACCGCCGAATCCTGACGTTCATGTACGGTTGGGATGCAAGAACGTTCGCAAAATCCATATGGTGCATGAAAAGATTTACATAAAGACTGAGACTGAGCTCCGTGATTGGGTCTATGATGTGAAGGAAAAGAAATGGAGTTTTGCGGATATGGGATTGGGTGTAAATTGGTCGAGCTCCTGGTGCGTGATAGACAATGTGATGTTTTCTTACTCTCGCTTGAGGTATGTGTGGTATGATTTAGAGAGTAGGACGTGGAAAGATGTGAGAGGTTTGGAAGTGCTGAAGAAGTATCGTAGTTTTAGTAGTGTTGAGAATGGTAGTGTGGTTGAATTAGTGAACTATGGTGGGAAGCTCGTGATTATTTGGGATAGGTTTGAGCGGCGTGGTCGTAGTCAGAACAAGAATATCTGGTGTGCGGTGGTTGCGTTGGAAAGAATCCATGAAGGTTTTTGGGGGAAGATTGAGTGGTTCGATGTTGTGCATACTGTCCCCAAGTCATATGAGTTCTTGCGTTGTCTACCTGTTTCGGTTTGAAGAGTCTTATACTTAGTCACTGGTAGAGTCATATATCCTTTTGATTTTAAGAACATGTGCTTTGTTTTGTGTTTAGACATCCGTATAACATCTTATTGACTTTGCTAGACATTGTTTCAATTTTCATTTTGAATCGATATGAGAACAGTAGATGTATTTGTGTGTTTGTGACCACCCGTATGCAATTTGCTAGCTTAATTCTGGTTTACAAGGTAAACTAAGGTGATACAAACTCACTTGAGGCAAAGTATCTATGTTTTGTCCTTTCAATGTCCTCATCTAAATAGCATTTGTTCACCTTGAAGTAAAGAAATATTCTCACAAACTAAAACCAGCTATTTGTTCATTACTCGTTAATTAGAGGAATGATCCGTCCTTTAATATTTCGTTGTTCTGTTTTATTGCTCCTTTGTTACAAAAAAAAAAATTGCTCCTCTCTTTCTCTGTTTGTATTCTTACGAATGATTGATTTATCTAATTTCTTTGAGTAGTTGGTATGTAGCTACTAAAGTTTACGTTCTAAGTTGAATCACAAGGAAGTAAACTAAGGTGCTCAACAACACATATGATCAACACCAAACTATAGCGCCCCTAAGGGATGTGTTTTCTTGTGATGTCTAGACATTTCGGTTTTGATGACTAGTAAAATTATTATTTGATCAAGCTTGTGTAACCAATGTTCATCATTTTTTTTCATTTTTTCAAAATGTGATTATCCTATATATTTAGAACGTATTTGCGACAATGCTAATTTAGATCAATATATATACATACTGTAGTTGGGTTATCCCATTATATCTAGCTCAAACTATAGTGTTATGCGCCACCTCGAGTTAGCATCAGGCAGTCACACTCGTTCAAGAACTTTGTGTAGCTGAAGAAATTCAACTTAATCTACATACCAACTTGAAGAGCAAGGACTAAAGGTTTTGACTGTGACCATTCCAACATAGACACAACAAATTTGAAGAGAAGTCTTGCAACCTTTTGAATTCTCGGATCGTTTGTGAATGAGACTGAGGTTAGAGTTTCAGACATGAAGCTATGAGTGCTGAACCACCACCACTTGAAACTCGGCTTACTATTAAACCCTAGAAATTTAAGGATGTTGCGGAAGTAGTAACTGTTGTCCAGAGATTTTAACAGGTCACTTCGTAACACTTTTAGGATCTACTACGTAACCAAAAAAATAACTACTATTGTTGATCTTTGTTTGGTAAAGCAGACTATTGAAGTCATTTAGAGATCAGTAGTGTCTTTGAAACGTCTTCCATCTCCAGCATGGAAAGTTTTAACATATTTCAAGTCTTCCGTGATTTACAAAGAACTTAATAGTAAATCTTTTCCACGTATGAAAAAGAAAAGAAAAAAAAAAGGATATACTGTCCCAAGAATGTTCCAGGATTGTGTTGTTGGATTCAGTTAGAAGAGTACTAATGTTTTAAATTTCAAATTCTTTAAAATACTACTAGATTCGGACCCGTCCTTGAAAGGACGAGTATTTTTTCATTGTTTTTCAATATAAAAATTGATAATTTTTCGTTTTAATTATATAAACTTTGACATGATCAAATTGCAATTATGCATATTTGTTATAGTGTGTACAGTATGACGAAATTTAAAATGCATCACACAACCGTTTTATGTTTGTAAATAAGTTAAACAATGGTTGTACCTGAAATTCGTACATGGACTATTATATAATTATAAATTATATAAAATATTGCTAAACATATAAAGTAGTAGCCAATAATATTTTTGATTAAGTCTTATCCTCATGTTGTTACAAAATTTCAATTTCTGATATCAACCTTTTAAAACTATTGCAGACTTTAATTTATGTTATTGATATTTAAAAAGTTCATTGGATATGAAATTAATTATATAAAAAAATAACCCGTTTAGTTAGGCCCTATCGAAATATGTCCACAAAATCGAAAGACAATAATGTCATTAATGAATTATTTTTGTTAGTTATATCATTAAGGTTATTTTTTGGAAAATTTTAACATTTCATTAAGGATACAATATAAGAATAATCCTCTTTTAATGATATTGATGTTTGAAAAAACGTAATTATTATTTAGATATTAGAGTTATATGATTATTAAAACAAAAATGTCCAGTTTCTGGTACTGTGACAAGAAATACTGATTGATTTTTTTCTTTTTAAATCAGATTACAATCAAGGGGCAAAAAAAATCAAACAATACTAATTAGTAATTACAAGTGAGGGCAGAGATGAGTGAATTCCAGGAAGCAAACAATACTTCTTTTTTGTTGTCAAAATTGGTGGAGAAAGCATGACACCACTCTTCTCCACATATCTTTCTTCTCAGGAGTTGTTGGACTGGCGTGACATAATATAGATTTCTGGTGAAATCTATATAAATACATTACACCCGACTTTTACGGTTAATTAATTATATACAAACTTATGAAAAAAATAAACAGTTAATTAGTCAGTCTTCTATTCACCTCCTGTTTCATAAAACATTCTCAATTACTCAATCTCCTATTCTCATTTTATTACCTACAACACACTTTCATATAGTTTTGCCTCCTTCAACAATTCATGCAACTTTGATTTTACACCTACAACAATACTTGCATTCGTCAATATCCCCGCGCTTGCGCCCTAGTAAAATATAATATTTGCTAGTTAAATTGGTCAATGTGAATTAATAGAGGTAATGAATGAAAAAAATGATTTGATTTGTAACTTACCTCTAAATGCACATCCATATAATTATGATTAGAATATTTCGCAATCTCAATCTTTATTGCCTACGTTGAAGATGACGTTAGGAATGTGGCTATATAAAGCTAGAATCATCTCATTACAACTTACAAGACACACATACAATGCTAACAAAAGCAACAATCTCTTACCTCTTTTTTTGTGTTTGACATTATAACAGTTTTATTTTATGTTCCACTTTTGGTTCTAAAGTTTTGTGAGGTTGAAGAATTACGAAAAGAAATCTTGATTCTGATGTAAGTCTTTTCCACTACGGATATGTTATATGTTATTATATTTTTTTTGTATTATCTGTAACCTTTGTTTAGGTATCAAATTTGCTCATTTATACGCATTTTTTATATAAGTTCCTTAGTATATATTATATTCTTGGTCAACTGTATACACATCTAGAATCTGTATAGGTTTTGTTATATTTGTATTGTACGTACTGAGATTTATAAGTTGTTTGAAAATTATTAAAAAAAATATTTATATATTTTTTTGATAAATCTTCATTTTCGAATAACCTTTTTAATGTATAAAAAATAATCTATTAGGTCTTTATGCTTTACCTAAACGTGTTTAGTTAACCATATATTTATCATATTTCTCTCCAGGCTCAAGTGCAACTTTGGCCCGCCGATCATCATGACTTTGGAAGAAGTTGAACCAACCGAAAAGAAGAAGATTCATGAGTCACCGTCGTCGTTTCCATCGCTACCAGACGAAATCATAGAGAACATTCTTGCCCGTGTCTCGAGATGGAAGTACCCATCACTCTCTCTAGTCTCAAAGAGATTCCACTCTCTCTTATCATCTACGGAGATCTACAAGACGCGATCTCAAATAGGAGCGGATGAACCATGCATCTATGTCTGGTTAACGTTGCCCGGTGACCCATGTGCGAGATGGTTTAGTCTTCGGACGAAACCTAATAATCAAAACCAAACCAAACAGAGAATGAAGATTGGGTTTAAGCGGGACTCGAGTGGATTTTCTGTTGTTCATATACCTTCCTCTTCTACCGATTCTTTTCCCGAACTATACTACACCAAAACTGTTGGTCCGGAAATCTACATAATCGGTGGACCCAACGTTAACAAACCGTCTTCCTCTGTTCGGATCTTTGATTGTCGGAGTCACACTTGGCGTGATGGCCCTAAGATGACCGTGGCTAGAAAGCATGCGAATACAGTTGTACTCGAGGAGAAAATATATGTTATGGGAGGTTGCGATATTGACGCGTACTACGCCAACTGGATTGAGGTATTTGACGTAAAAACTCAGTCATGGACAGCCTTTCCTGGTCCTGGCGTTGATGAGTTATGCAACCACTTTCGCAAAAGATGTTGCTATAATGTTAATGTGTTCGAAGGGAGAATTTACTTGCTGGCAGGTGATAAGGAATACACTTACGAGCCTAAGGATGGCACATGGAAACTTGTAAAAGAGATATCGAGTTTCTTATCCGATGAGTCCGTGGAGGCTTGGTGTGAGATCGGGAAGGTAATATGTTGTTGCACTCCCTCTGGTTATTTAATGTGGTCTGCCTCTGACATTGAGGGTAGAGTGTGGAGAAAGATTAAGGGTTTGAAAAAATTGCGTAGTCACCCAACAAGAGGTTTAAAACCTGGGTATACGTTTGCATTGTTGGACTGTGGTGGCAAACTTTTACTTATGTGGGATCCGTATTGCGCTTCTGGTATCAAACAAAGCAACAAAATTTGGTATGCCAAGATTTCTTTAGAATCAAGACGCAATGGACTCGAGGTCTGGGGCAAGGTTGAGTGTGTCGATGTGCTTACCTTTCCTGTCGAATCATATGAACGGTTTGATTGTTTAACTGCTTCTGTTTGATGGTCTAGAAATGATTTGAGTTGTTTCTTTTACTTTAAAAAAAAAAATCAAGTATGAGTTGTTTCTTTTACTTTTAAATGGTATGAGTTGTTTCTTTTACTCTTAAAGTGCTGTTTTGTTCTTTGAGACAGTCTTCGGCATCCTTTTGTTTTCACTTACAAGTGAAGTGAGATTACCACATAACCTTAATTATATAACTATATAAGCATTAATTATTATTGGCAGTTGTGTTTTCGTTTTTGTTTACACATTAGAGTTATACTAATAACTTATTTTTCAGATGAAATACGATCATTGTGAATTGAGATTACGCAGGTCTACGTGACTGTATTAAGAATATAAGAATATTATACAAAAGTGAAGTATTCGATTGATTAGGATACATATTACATCATTTCACATCTTCTAGGTTCAGAATCAAAAGAAATACAAGAACTTTCAAGGCATATATAGTGAATCATGCGAGAAGCCGAGTGTTTTCTTTAATATCAAACATATATGCTTCAATCATATTGTTTTCCTCTTAATCTCTTATGCCACAATTTTGTTTTTATATTTTATACCTTTTATTTTTTATATTTATATATTTTTTTTTCTTAAAGTACCATAGTGCTATCTAATTTTTTTAAACAACCTTAGTTCAAACACCAAATCTGTAATATATATTATAATTATAATTAATTATAATTAATTTTGTCGACCAAATCAAGTTCACAAATTCTGTTAACTTATCAACACGTTTCCCATTGTTGAAGGGATATTTCAGAGATTTGTAAGTTATAATAGATTACAGACTTGATTTTATTTTAAGATACTTTTGATAGGGTATCTAAATATTTGAGATATTCAATTATTTTATTGTGTTAGAATCTATGAAATATTTACACTGAGAATCCATTGATAATGGTGCTCTTAAATTAGAACTTTATATATATACATATATACTGTCCAAAAAATATTTTATCTATGTCAGCTTTTAAATTTCTTATTTATTAAGATAAAACAAAATTTATTTTATTTTAGAAGAATATAAAATATTATTATTTTTGTGGTAGAGAAACTTATTATGAATATTTACAGTTAAAATTGCTCTACGATATTTATAAATTAATATTTAATTAATGATTATATCTATAAGTTTTATTATATTTGTATCGTCATAGATTTTATATCTTGGGTTATGCCTAAGCTTCAACGATTTTAATCAATTTAGACGATTTTCAAAATATTTATAGAGATATGAGAATTTTAGAAATAAAAATAAATACCATACCACCTTTATGTTTTGTATAGATAAACTAGGGTTGGATAAGCAAATGAACAAAATAATACAAATATATTTAAAATTTAAATAAAATAAAAATTTATTTTTAATTATAATTTTCACTATTTCTATTAAAAATTTTACTATTCCTTTTTAGAAATTATATATTTATTACTATATTAACACAATATAATTAATTTTTTCTTCAAAATATTTTCTTTTCTTAAATTTAATAGATTTTAATACATTTTTTCTTAGATTTTACAATTTAAACAATTTGAAAAAGAAAAGCCAATTTATTATCTTTTTTTAAAAAAATAAGCAAGTAGCATAACAGTATGATATTAATTCTTACTGTTTAATATTTATAAATAACATGTTAGGTTATAAATTGATGTGTTATTATATTTGAGACAAATAAATTTATGTTGTTTTTTTTTTTTTTTGATAATCATGGGGTTCCCCGCTTCGTGGGTCATTCCCCAAAGTCCGGTCAGGCAGCGGTCAGCTTCACCCGGGAGGTTTTTTCCTGGGCCAAGGCTCAGTACCGCTTTATGACACAGAAGAGTAGTTTCCCCCACCGGGTGTCGAACCCGGAAACATGACAGTTGGCCCCCAAGACTCTTACCAAGTGAGCTATCTCATCCGGTCTAAATCTATTATATTAAAAGAGAAGTCATGACTTCTAATTCATGTGTGATTTTTAATAAAATAGACTATCTACTAGAGTTGGTCACATCATATCTTAATCATCATTAATTTTCATATTAGATAAAATACATTACATTATTCAATCATTAATAACTTTAATATTATATAAAAGATAATAACTTCCCAATTTTTTAGGGATTTCAAAAATAAAATTAACAATATACTGAATCAAACTTATATTTAAATCATATATATATATTAAAATTTCTAAAAAAACTGTTTAAAAAGATTTTAACAGATATTAATTTTCAAAAATTATATGTAACTATGCTAATTAATTTCATGATTAGTTTTGAATATACTATACACTAATATATTCAGTTATTGTTTACAAAATAGAAAATAAATATTCTATCTTTTTTATCAATTATATAATCAAAATAAATCATATTAAAAGAAAATTATTATGTTGACCTTAACAATATATTAATTTTCAAAAAATATATGTAAATATTTCACTAATTTTTTTAATTAACAATGAAACATTGTGATGCAATAATATTTATATATATAGTTAATATTTATAATATTTTAAATAAAAATTCTATCATANATATTTTAAATAAAAATTCTATCATACACTTATCTATTTTATAATCATAACTATACATGTTAAAATAAAATTATTTTTTTTGCAACCGATTTATTAAAATAAAATTATTATATTGAACTACATATGAAATAGTTATATTAAAGTGATAGATTAT
>OVBX01003367.1:0-17069 GCA_900406325.1 Erucastrum elatum | reverse complement strand
TCAATCGATATTATACTATATTTTAATACCCGCACAGGGTGCGGGTCGGCCACCTAGTATATATATATATATATACAAACTATAACGTTTTATTGAAGTGATTATATTCTACAGACTAATGAGTCAATAAATCTATACCCAAAGTGGGAAAGTTGACTTCTTACACATGAGAAAGTAGACTTATTAGTATTTCAGTCTTCTTAAAGTGTAGTATTGTAATGGATAAGATAAAATTATGTAATTTTGAAAGTGTACTACAGTTTTACAAGTTTGTATTCCTGTGAAATTTTTAACTTGAAGGTCATTTTGACCATGAGAGAAGAAGAAGCCTATATATCTCATTTCTCAGAGCCTAGAGTGTTGGTTTGTTCTACATGAATTTCTTAACACAAACAAATAATTTAAAAAAGAAGTTGATAGGTGCCAAACGTTCACAAATCTAAACACAGGGCAGAATATTAGACACGTACAGTTGAGAAGATTGTATCATATGATATACCATATAAATAGATAGGTGATTTGAAAGCTATATGTCCAAAGAATACAATCTTTAACACTGGCAACAAAAAATAGTTTGTGGGGTTTCAATATAAAAAAACTGGAGAGTACAATCCCATGGATCTTCCATTTCTAAAGAATCATGTTATAATACCTTTTTTGGTCAACCATGTTATAATACTTCTAATAAAGTAAAGTAGAACAAAAATGTGGAGACTCGGATAAAGAATACTCATTGCTCGGCCACAAAATATTAGAAGCATAAACGGATCATTCCTTAAGAGATTAATTATATATATACGTACGTAGGAGAGATTTTATTCTAGATCGAATTAAGGATGGTGCCGTTGAATATGCTTCTTGCAGTGTTATATATAAACACAACACAAACAAGTATGTTAGTAAAGAGAGAGAGAGATGAACTAAATTTAAAGATATATGGAGAAGGTGCAAATGCATTACAGGGCAAGATCTTCTTTGGCAGGAATCTATTACTTCAGTCTTGCATATGCATATATATATATGTTTGTGGCGAGTACTCTGCCAAAGGAGATTTGTCCGGTAATTCTTTTGCACCAATATCTTAAGTAACTTTTTTTATAATCAGATCTAATGTTTTTAGTCGAAGTGGATATTACATTCTTGGATCTATAGCTAGTAGAAAAACCATTGTAAGCATCAATAATTTGTTTTAAGTACCAGATGTTAGTGGATGCATCGCATGAAGGTATTGTATTCATGAAGCGGGTAAGGAGCAAAGTGAAGTCTTTCCCATTGCTAATATAACATTCCAGGGATTCCTTAACCAACTACCAGACTTAAAAGAGTAAAACACTACAGATTGTCAGTCGCTCCTAGGAGCAATCAACTCGAAAGCGCCTCTGGGGGATCTCTACGGGGTCATCCAAGACATTGAGAATCTATCATTATCCTTTAGCTTTGTTTCTTTTAACTTTCTCCCTAGACTTCAAAATTTTGCAGCAGATAATTTGGTTAAATCTTCTTTATGTATTGCTAGTTGGGGACTGTAGTTTTTAGAGTAAATTGGGTCAATATACTCAAAAAGATAACAAATTAGGTAACTACCCGAAACAATAAAAAAACTCCATCTACTGTAGATATTTGTCTACCTTATTCTTGTTTTGCCCCTATACAATCGAATTTCTTTTCAGACCATACCTAAGACTAGAATTCATTGATTTGTGGATCTTTTAGAAATCTTAAGATTAAAAAATCCCGACCCCAAACTAATTGGAAGAAATTAACTATTTCAATTTGAAAAGGAAATTCTCAGGACGTGACGGAGATAGAAGGTCGTTAGAGAATCGGTGGTGGCGGCGAGAGATCCAGAGGCGAGTACAAAATAGAAAAAAGAAGCAGAGAAGAATGGAGGGACACACAGAAAAAACGAAAGGGGAGAAGAAAGGAGGAACACGCAGGGAGAAGAAGGAAGGGAAGAAGGAAGAAGAAACAAAGGAGAGAGAAAATAGGGGTAATGTTGGGTTTTAAAAAATTCAATAGTGTAAATGGTATACACCTAATTATGTATAAAGTGTAATGTAGTGAGTGCAATTTCTCTAGTTTTTATATGATTTGTGTTAAAAAAAATAGGGAAACCATTGATTATGTAACTAATTCATTTCAATTTTCTCATCTTTATTTTAGTATTCTTCAAAACTTTCAAATTTAAATTGTTTCGGATTAAGACTTCTTTTCTTATTTTTACCATCGTAGATGGATGATAAAACTTCAAGCTTGTGATTTGAAACTAGGAGATTTCAATATATATGTGCAGACTCGCCGGATCTGAGATTTCAGGAATCTGAAATACTTTTCAAAGAATCTACTATATTAAAAGAGAAGTCATGACTCTTTTAATGTGTGATATTTGAAAGTGGACCATTCCTTAGAAAATCTTAACTTTAAATATGTTTATTATGTATTAAACTATACATTTTATTTTAAGGTAACATAAAAAAAACTCAATTAACTAAAATCAATAACTTCCCAATATTTTAGGGATTTTCTAAATAAGATTAACAATATATTTATTCTTTAATCTATTTTGATATCTTCTTATTTAGTATATATATATATATATTAAAAATTTCGAAAATATGATAAAAATATTTTAACAAAAACTTAATTTTTAAAAATTATATATAAATAGTTTCACTAATTTCGTGATTAGTTTTGAAATCTATTATACACTAATATATTCACTTATGGTTTACAAAATGAAAACTAAATATTATATCCTATTTTTATCAATTATATAATCACAATCAATCATATTAAAGGATAATTATTATGTTGATCTAAATATGTTAACAATATATTAATTAAACATTCATGTAAATATTTTTTTCGTAATTAGCAATGAAATATTATTATGCATTAATTTATATACAGTTATTATTTATAAAATTTAAAATAAAAATTATATCATACTTTTATCTATTTTATAATCATAATCAATCATGTTAAAATAAGATTATTATATTGAACTACATATGGCAAAATTATATTATATTATATTAATAGATAATAAATTTTATTTTCATACTTATAAAATATTTATGTTAAAAAATATAATAGTTGACAAACTACAATACATATATAAAAATTTACATATCTTATATTTTTGTATATACAATAATGTATTATGTAAAATGAATAAAGATAAAAATATTGCTAAAATGAAAGATTTTAAAGGGCGGATGAAAATTTAACATAAATTTTACAAAATAATTATCATGCTCATATTAATTTGATTAGTAACTAAATGCAAATAGAATAAGATAAATATATAATAAGAAGAAACAAATACATGTGATAATTTAAAAAAATTGATTATTTATAACATTTAAATTATAAATTATTATATTTCTAATAGATATATTAACATTTAAACATATGATTAAAATTAAAAATGTATACCACTAATGATCTAAAATAAATATACATATAGATATAAAATTAAATATAAAACCCGCGCGGTTGCGCGGGTCGCAATCTAGTTTTTATTAAAAAAAGGAACTTTTTTTATAATTTGAAGTCTTTTATCTATGTAAAATTTCTCCAAACATTTTGAGGGCTTATACCAACATCTCATCCGGCTATTCCCAGATCGTCCATGTATATGTGTTTCTCAAAGATTCTCCGAAAATACTCATAAAACTTGATTAAACATGGATTTTTGATATGCTTTTTATAATATGTTTGAGGTGGTCCAATGTGTCAATCCCGTGTGTGAGAGCCTACAAGACATTACACATTCCGTTGAGGGTAAAACGGGCACATAAAATGCCTCTATATAAAGAGAGCAGTGCGTGACAATTGGCAAGTCACACAAAATTTTGATTTTACTCTCAACGCGTTATCGATCAACTGCGTAGCGAAAATCCCTTTCGATATCTAGGGTTTGAAGCGGAGAGGGAGAGAGAGATTCCTAGGTCGGTTGTTTCTAATCGGAAACCCTAGTTTCCCCTAATCGACACCATGGCTCACCACCACTCAGACTCCGACGAGGAAGATCACTCCTATGACGATGATTCCGAGTTCGAGGAGGAGGAGGAAGATGAAGAATATGAGCCGAGAAGTAAGAAGAGGGGAAGATCAAATCCAGATTCCGCCGGCGCGCGTGGCAAGAAAAGGAAGCCCTCGGGTTCCATATTCATAGAGGATGACGTCATCGTAGACGACGAAGAGGAAGACGATGACGATGTCGAGGACGGTAAGCTACATTCCAATTAGGTTTTCTTATATGATATTTAATTAAACCACAAGGAACTCACGAATCGTCTTCTCGGCTTAATTAGGGTTTCTACAAGCTTTCTTGTGCACTCAGTTTATACGTTCGATCTCTTGTTCATAGGTGATTAATTGTTGTTAAACTGTAGGTTTCATTGCACACGGTGAAGCTGACCTTGGTGCTGATGAGGACGTTGGCCGTCACAGGCATTTTCACGAACCGGCGTCGTTTCGTTCTCGCGTGGGCGCTGAAGAGTATCTTGATTTTATGCAAGAAAAGTATTCTAACCCTCGTGCGGAATACGAGGACGATGATTACGAAGATGGAGAGCCTACACACGTTGATCAACAAGCTCTTTTGCCATCAGTTCGTGACCCGAAGCTGTGGATGGTGAAATGTGCGGTACGAAGTTTGTATAATTTTCTTTTCCATTACATCTATGTTCTGTTCTGTTGTAATAGAGCACTGAGCCTTATTATCCTTACAGATTGGTCGTGAAAGAGAGGTTGCTGTTTGTCTTATGCAAAAAGCCGTGGATAGAGGATCAGATTTCAAGATCAGATCTGTTATTGCGCTTGATCACCTTCAGAACTTTATATATGTTGAAGCGGATATGGAGGCTCACGTTAAAGAGGTATTTGATGATGTCTTCATGAGATGTTTTCTGACTTTGAGTTTGAATCGTTAATGTTGATTTTTTTCTTCGTGGTTTAGGCTATCAAGGGCATGCGGAACATTTTTGCAAATCATAAGATTTTACTTGTCCCTATAAAAGAAATGGCGGATGTTCTTTCTGTCAGGAGTAAAACAGTTGAGCTAGCACGCGACACATGGGTTAGAATGAAACTCGGGATATATAAGGGTGATCTAGCTCAGGTACGATCTGCTTTAGTTCATGTGGTTTTACTTCCTAAAACTTCTCTAAGACCATCCTGATATGATATGTAAGTTCTTTACAGGTGGTTGATGTTGATGATGTGCGTAGGAGAGTCACAGTTAAGTTAATCCCAAGAATTGATCTGCAGCTTCTAGCCGATAAGCAGGTGTGTAATCTTTCCATCCTAAAGAATAACAAATGATGGTACTTGTTTCATACTTGAAATTTAGTTTGTGAAACACACTTGCTTGGGTATGTACAGGACGGAAGAGAGATTGTCAAGAAAAAAGCTTTTGTTCCACCTCCACGCTTCATGAACGTGGATGAGGCAAGGTACGTACATCTCTGGTGAAGTTATTCTATGTTCATTAAAATCTTTTTGAAGGAACTTTTTTCGGAGAAGCTATTTCGTTATGGAGTATTCAATATTTTTAACGTGCCTTTAGGGAACTTCACATACGCGTTGAGCGCCGACGTGACCGGATGACGGGTGATTACTTTGAAAATATCGGTGGTCTGCTTTTCAAAGATGGCTTCCTGTACAAGAAAGTATCAACGAAGTCGATCTCTACTCAGAACGTTACACCAACCTTCGATGAACTCGAGAGATTTAAGAAAGCAAACGAAAATGGGGAGATCGACTTTGTTGATATGTCGACTTTATTTGCAAATAGGAAAAAGGGCCATTTCATGAAAGGTGATGAGATTATTGTTATCAAGGGAGATTTAAAAAATATGAAGGGTTGGGTTGAGAAAGTGGATGAAGAGAATGTTCTTATCAGATCAGACATGAAAGGTCTTAATGTAAGCATACTAACCCTTTCATCGTTTTCACCAACAACATATATATGCTTTTAAAAATGCTGCAGCCAGTAAAATATGATGCCTATTGCAGAATCCTCTTGCTGTAAATGAGAGAGAGCTTTGCAAATACTTTGAACCTGGAAATCATGTGAAGGTCGTTTCTGGCACCCATAAAGAATCAACCGGCATGGTTGTCAAAGTTGATGAGCATGTGCTTTTCGTTCTAACTGATACGACCAAGCAACATGTAAGTCAATTTTTGCGTTAATTTCTGACAAATTGTAATGTATAACATGCATGGTGATTATATATTTATATAAACATGTGTAGATTCGTGTCTTCGCTGATCACGTCGTGAAGAGTGCAGAAGTGACTAACGGTGTCACAATAATGGGAGAGTATGAACTTCATGATCTTGTGCTTCTAAGGTAAGTTGAATTCCCAACCACTTCTAGTGATGACTTTGTCATGTGTCATGTGTCTGAGAGCTTTATTTTACACGATGCAGCAACTTGAGCTTTGGAGTTATAATAAAACTTGATAGTGAAGCTATCCAGGTAACCTACCAATTTTAGTTGTGGAAACAATCATACAATTGTTATTGTTCAACATTTCAAATAACAATCTGAAGTAACTCTGTTTTAAACTTTTACAGGTTCTTAAAGGGGTACCTGGAAGACCGGAGATAGCTATTGTCAAACACGGAGAAATAAAGTACAAAATTGATAAGAGAATCAATGTGAAAGACCGTTACAAAAATTCCATCACGGTGAAAGATGTTGTCAGGGTCACTGAGGGTCCTAGCAAAGTGAGTTCCTTTGCCAGTCAAAGTTTGTAGCAAACTCTTTAATGTGTTACCTATACCAATTTATTTTTCTTCTGATAGGGTAAACAAGGTCCAGTGATGCACATCTACAAAGGAGTGTTGTTTTTACATGACCGGCATAATGTTGAGCACGCTGGATTTGTCTGCGTTAAATGCTCATCTTGTGTTCTTTCCGGTGGATCAAACTCTGGCGCTGACAGAATTGTAAGCCTCTTTAAGCTGCTTTGCCCATCTTTTTTACGATTCTCCACGAACAACAGTTTCAGTTTGTTGGTTACTTTTTCTACTCTAGGTTGATTCTTTCTCAAGGTTGGGCAATTCCAAGCCACCAGCCCCGGTACCTCCATCTCCAAGAAGATTTCAACGGGCAGACTCAGGATATAACTGTATGTTGAGACTTTCATCATCCTTTTTGGTCACTTTGTTTCAGTTAATATCTGCAATCTAGATGTTAAAATCTTTTATGTGCAACTGCAGCTGGAGCTGGAGGAAGATATTGGAGTGGAAGAGGAGGAAGGGGTGGTCAGGATCTTTTGGTGGGTGCTTATGTGAAAGTTCGTATGGGGCCTTTCAAGGGATATAGAGGTCGTGTAGTAGAAGTCAAAGAGAAGACAGTGCGTTTGGAACACGAGGCCAAGATTGTGACAGGCAAAGCTCGATCTCCTCTACACGCACTATTGGTTGCTTGCATGTTGAATGTATTCTTAACTCTTTCTTTGTATGTACAGTTAATAGGGACGCGATAGCAGATGGGAATGATAATGTATCAGCACCATCTCAGTATAATATGGGAAGCCAGACTCCTATGCATCCTTCCCGGACCCCACTTCATCCTTGTATGACTCCAATGCGGGATTCTGGAGGTTTGTTAGCTTAGTTCCAATCGTTTTTGTTTTGCTTTGTTTGGGGGTTCTCCACTATATGATAATTGTATGTAAAACTTCAGCTACACCTAGCCATAATGGAATGAGGACACCCATGCGTGACAGAGCTTGGAATCCTTACACGCCTATGAGTCCTTCTCGGTACGTTTATAATACAAACATGCATGGATATTTTATATTTAAAATTCACATTCTTGAGGTTGTAAAATTTTGAGCAATGTATATATTTTCTCAAACTGTGGTTGTTTATGTCTCAGGGATAGCTGGGAAACAAATTTACAGTATCCGGTAAGAATCAATCTCTGACATATTGATATATAGCTTAGTGGTGGTTACAAGTGAAAATTAAATTTAAATCCTCCTCTATTTTCTAGCCGGAGAGTCCTTATTCGCGACCATATGAAGCAGCTACGCCTGGATCAGAATGGGCTAGTAGCACTCCTGGTCGTAGTTACAGTGATGCTGGAACACCAAGAGATGGTTTGGTCTACTATGATTTTATGCTTTGGCGGTTTTGTTTGCTTTAAGAAACTTTTTTCTGATCACAAACTTTTTTTTTAATTCATGCAGCTAATACTGCTCCAAGTCCTTACCAACCTATGACACCAAGCTCGGCTTCCTACCTACCTAGCACTCCTGGAGGACAACCAATGACTCCTGGAGCTGATCTTGATGTCAACTTTCCTGATATAGGTACCAGTCACTTATTACTTGTAAATGAAAATGAAATCTCTGCTTGTCTTGATTCTTCTCTAATTGCGCATATCTTGAAGCTTCCATTTTTCTTTGTTCTTATATTTCTATACACAAACCGTGACCAACTGATAGTGTATGTTAATCAGGACTTTAACTACAACTCTGAATAGGAATTTTTCTACTAGTAATTTATACCGTTAGTGTTTTGAATCTCATATCATCAAAGATAATAAGAAGAGCTTTTGGATTTCTCATATTTTTCTTAACTCGGCTAGGTGGGGACGCAGAAACATGGTTGATGCCTGGCATTTTGGTCAATGTACACAAAGCTGGAGGGGGTAGCAATGCTGGCGTCATCCGAGATGTTCTTCCGGTACGTCCTCTTTACATATATGCAAAGAAAAATATTTATTGGAGAAACATTTCGTTGGTACTGTTTTACAAAAGACTCATGTTCCTATGTTATGATAATGTTTTTGGGTCATCAGGATGGGTCTTGTGTAGTCGCTCTTGGAGACAGAGGTGAAGGCGAAACTGTTGTGGCGACACAGAGCGAAGTGAGGTTAATTTGTCCGAGGAAGAACGAACGAGTGAAGATTGTAGGAGGCAAGCATCGTGGTTCATTAGCTAAGCTCATTGGTCTCGACGGATCTGACGGTATAGTTAAGCTAGATGACACTCTCGACGTCAAGATTCTTAACTTGGATTTATTAGCCAAGCTACCTCATGCCTGAGACTGACTCCATTTTCTCAAGCTTTCCATCATATCCATAGGAATCCTATGTAGGATATATATAGTTTCGTGATACTTGCTCTTTGTATTTATTTTCTTAAACCTTTTTAGCAACTACTCCCTATTATTGATGATTAAATTAAGTGAAGATGAAAAGTGAAGTGTAGAATCCAGAAACAAGAATGGTCTTGTTGAGAGGCGTAGAGTAAAAGTCAAGCGCCTGCATGAAAATGAATCGTAAAAGTGCTTCAACCAATTAGTCGTTGCCTCTTGTCTTGATATCTTCTCATTTATATTCTGATATCTTCTTGTTTCTCGCCCTTGGGTTTTCTAGTACACTAAGAAACCCACTAAACACCTCCCCTCCCCGATAATCCTGCTCTAATGAAACTAGTCCAAACTATGCACACTGGTGTCAAACTTTTACTTCACTATATATTCAAGCTATACTGTTTTCTCTCATAACAATACTCCTTGAAGACCAAAACCCAAACTTCATCGATAACTTGAAAACTTAATGACTTGTCTATTGATCTAGCATCTGATATTTTGGGTGTCTATTTAACAAACAAAATTTACAAATTCAAACCATACAAAATATATCCACCAACATAACACATGTTTAAATGCAGTTCAAAAGACAGAACTATTAACAATCGCTGACTTTTCTAGTTGAGAAGATGAAAAACAAAACAAAGCAATAATAAGTTGTTTAATCTAAAGCCCATCTACAAAAACTCGGCCCAAATGTAAGTCTAGTAAACTAAAGCTGAGGTGGCGAACAATGATTTGTTAAACTATCGTGTCGAGCATAATTCTCTCACAACGCCACAATTTAGCATTAATCAAGAAATAAAAAATGAAAATTAACTATAAGAAGAGATGACCTTCGTCTTCGTTGACCACCATCAACACTAAACGCTATTCCTTTCTTCCTTTCTTTCTTTCTTTCTTTCTTTCTTTCTCCGCCGTGTGTAGAGGCTAAGCACAAATTGATCAAAGCCATCGATCTCGGAGGTGATCGGTCTTTCTCCTTGTCTCTACATTCCTTATAAAATTTCGAATCTCTGATTGTTGCCCCTCAACATTTTCTTTAGCTTGGGATACAAATTGGGTGGGTGGCATTGATCAGATCTGTGTTGATCTAGGGTTCTTAGATCCGTTTCGCGTCTCTATTGATCGGATTAGTATATGGATCGACAGATCTGGTGTTTAGATTAACCCGCTTGAGATATTTATTGATTAATTGTGTAATGTTGACGAGCTAGATTCTAATACTATGATCGTTAATTTTATGGGTTGTGTTTGTTCGCATGAAAAGGTTACAACTTTGTTAGATTTGAATAGTTCTCTGGTATTCAGATTCATTAACTAATGTGTAATGTTGACAAGGTAGATACTAATACTGTAATCCGTTTATGTTGGTTTATCATGGATTAAAGTAATCTTGAAAATTTGCGTTAAAAAGCTTATAACTTTGGTGTAGTTTGTGTTTTTAGAAAGCTGACTCGAAAGTTAATTTATGATTTGATGATACAGGTGAACTTGGATTAGGTTTTGATTTGATACTATAATGGGAGGAGGATTTAGAGTTTTGCATCTGGTGAGGCCGTTCTTGGCCTTTCTGCCTGAAGTCCAGAGTGCTGACAGGAAGGTGCCTTTCAGAGAGAAGGTTATCTACACTGTCATCTCTCTCTTCATCTTTCTCGTCTGCAGTCAGCTCCCTCTCTATGGTATTCACTCTACCACCGGCGCGGATCCTTTCTACTGGATGCGTGTCATTCTTGCTTCCAACCGTGGGACTGTCATGGAGCTTGGGATTACTCCCATTGTCACGTCTGGGCTCGTGATGCAGCTCTTGGCTGGGTCTAAGATTATTGAGGTTGACAACAATGTCCGTGAGGACCGTGCCCTCTTGTAAGTAACGTTCTTGTTTCAGCTTTACAATAATGCCTAGAGTGAACTATGTGCATTACGTCTTCAGTTGAACTGTTTCTGTGTCCTGGTTGATTTGATCCTGTCTTTTCCTTGCTGACTTAGTTGAGCTGTTTTTGGGAAAAGCTGTATCTTTGTGTGTCGTGTGAGTTCTGATTCTGTTAATTTTGTAGGAATGGTGCTCAGAAGCTTCTAGGTATTCTGATTGCCATCGGTGAGGCGGTTGCGTATGTTCTTTCTGGAATGTATGGACCCGTTGGACAGCTTGGTGTTGGAAATGCCATTCTCATCATCCTCCAGCTTTTCTTTGCCGGAATCATTGTTATCTGCCTTGACGAGCTTCTTCAGAAGGGATACGGTCTCGGCTCTGGAATCTCACTTTTCATCGCCACCAACATCTGGTAGGAACAGCTCTTACCTTTCCTTTTAAATCCCTATCACAGGATCATTTTTGGGTTTCTTAGACATTGAAATTGATGACACGCAGTGAGAGCATTATCTGGAAGGCGTTTAGCCCAACGACCATCAACACTGGTCGTGGAGCTGAGTTTGAAGGTGCTGTTATTGCGTTGTTCCATATGCTAATAACCAAGTCCAACAAGGTTGCAGCTCTCCGCCAAGCATTCTACCGGCAGAACCTTCCAAATGTTACCAACTTGCTTGCCACGGTCTTGATCTTCCTGATTGTTATCTACTTCCAAGGGTTCCGTGTGGTTTTGCCTGTGAGATCAAAGAATGCCCGTGGGCAACAGGGTTCTTACCCAATCAAGCTGTTCTACACCTCTAACATGCCCATCATTCTCCAATCTGCTCTCGTCTCAAACCTTTACTTCATCTCCCAGGTACATACACTTCCTTTCACTACACAGTGAAGTGAATCATCTCCACAGTAACATAATGTTAACGTTGAATCTCTTCTTGGTCAACAGCTTCTCTACAGGAAGTTCAGTGGAAACTTCTTTGTAAACCTTTTGGGACAATGGAAAGAATCCGAGTACAGTGGGCAATCTATTCCAGTTAGTGGTCTGGCTTACCTCATCACAGCTCCAGCAAGGTAACGTTAACTATCTTCAGTATATGTTTTAATCCATCAAAATTGTTATCTCCACCAACCGCTTTGATGAATATATGTTACCTATGTGGTTGCAGCTTCTCGGACATGGCAGCTCATCCGTTCCATGCTCTGTTCTACATTGTCTTCATGCTCACTGCCTGTGCTCTTTTCTCAAAGACATGGATTGAGGTCTCCGGATCTTCTGCAAGGGACGTAGCCAAGCAACTCAAGGTAATAAAATCATAACAACTCTGGATATACATAACCTTGAATGGTGTGTTGTTGGGTATTTGATATTGAGAAACTCCATGTGTGACAGGAGCAACAAATGGTGATGCCAGGACACAGAGAGTCAAACTTACAGAAGGAGCTGAACAGGTATATCCCAACAGCAGCAGCTTTTGGAGGAGTGTGTATCGGTGCACTAACCGTTCTTGCTGATTTCATGGGAGCCATTGGGTCGGGAACTGGAATCCTCTTGGCGGTGACAATCATATATCAGTACTTCGAGACCTTTGAGAAGGAAAAAGCAAGTGAACTCGGCTTCTTCGGGTTCTAAGTTAGCCTAAAGGTTAAACTTTTGCTTAGGCTAAGGCAGAGTTTTAAAGCAGAGAAGGCACTTTACCTTAGCTTCTGTGCCAGCCTCAAAGGGTAACAGACCGTTTGAGGAGAGCACTTGGGGTTAGACTTTTTTGTTGTTTAAACAAAACTTTCACTTGTAGTTTCTCTTTTTAATATGATTTATGTTTCTATGTTACTTTGAGAAGTTAAAAATCTATAGCGCTTTTCTAATGTATCATGCATGTATTCTAGGAATTTCACATATGATCGAATAAACAGATTTACATTTTGGAATTAAAAGCAATATATCCGTCGGGGCCAATGTGGAAAATCATGAAGATCTGTCAACACTCTTCAATGATGATGTCAAGAGGTGATTGTATTTCAAAGTCACGGAACTGAACCTACAGTCTTTGACCACAAACCATAATACATCACTCATGGCTTGTTTGAGCGTCCAAAAGTTTAACACTAGTTATCTTTATACCATAAAAGAATTCTAAGAATAGATGTGAAGCATTATGTTGGTTAATGCTAGTGAGACAATTGATGAGTAGCCGAAGAATAGATGCGTGACCATGAGTTCCCCAAGCATACTTTGACCCCATATAAGAAAAGCCAGGGGTAATTCAAAAGCATAAAAGACGAAACTGTAACAAAAACCGAAGATACTATACAAGTTGGAACACAGAAAGAAAGCGATAACTATAAGTCTATAACAGATATGAGCCTTTGCTTTTTTTCTTTGGTTTTTTAGTTGTAATGATCCAAATTTGAGTTTTTTTGTTCCCAAAGTTAACAGAAGATGACAAATACACTCACACTAACATGGTGAGGATCCATCCTTTTTCCTCTTCACCATCCCTACCCAAAAACTCAAATAACTGACAACCTGTATAACCGCTATCAGCTTTATAGTCACTTAATTTGTAACAAAAATAGAGGCCACATAACAAAATTTGACAATAATCTAATGGCCATATTTACTTTAGAAACATTCACTTATTCTAAACACATTAATGTTTTGATATTTTATTCTTATTTTCTTTCCTACATATATATATATATATATATATATATATATGTATATATTCATTTATCATCTTATTTTGTACAGTTTGTTGATTTTCACTTTTTCTCCATTAATTTTCTATTTATTTGTCTATCTTACAAATTTATAAATCTAAAAGAAAAGTAACAAGTAAATGCACAATTTTTCAAACAAGTAAAATAGCTTTAACTAATTGTGAATTTCATCTAGTTTTGTGGTTTTTTTAATGAAATGTAAAATGTAAAAACTAAGGACCACATCCTCCTATATATAAACTGAGCAGTCACTTAAGT
Organism: Erucastrum elatum; assembly: GCA_900406325.1. Taxonomy (NCBI): domain Eukaryota; kingdom Viridiplantae; phylum Streptophyta; class Magnoliopsida; order Brassicales; family Brassicaceae; genus Erucastrum; species Erucastrum elatum. Next base: position 3,103 of record OVBX01003367.1, on the reverse strand, counting down.
GACTTTTGCTTAGGTGTCACTTATAAAGAAAATTTATTATAATTTGATTGGTTGAAGAATTTTTAATTTTTAATTAGTTCTAAAATAAAAGGTAAGTTTATACCTAATTAATACCATTTACCAAAAAATCTAAATGATATTACAAATAATAGTTGTCAAAAAAAGATATTACAAATAATAGTTTATGGTAACTAATTGTCAAAATTATAGAAAGTTTAATAAAATTTGATTAATTCTGTATATATTTATATAATACATAAAAATAACTAATATGACACAATTTATAGAAATCGATATAATGATTTCATATTATTATATAAAAGATTATACTTGTATTTACAATATTATTATAACTATTACTGTCTTATAATGTCTATATATGTCTTATAAGTCATTTATAAAAAAATAAACATTTATAAAATAATTTGTCATGGCTTACAAAATTAATTACAAAATATTTTGCATATAAATCAAATAATAAAGTGATTAAGGTAGTGTTATGATTGGAAAATATTATATAATAGAGTTTTGGTTCATTGATTTTATGGTTTGTATTACTATCTAGAGATAAAAATAAATATTTGGCAAAAAATATGTAGAATATTAGAAAAAATATTAGCAAAATATAATAAAAAAACGAAATAATAATAAAAAATAAGAAGAGAACGGAGAAAATATAACATGAGTTGGAGAAGTTAATGTAATAACTAAATATATAATTCCACAAACATTTGTTATTACTAAATATGTGACTGAAACCTTTTCGAGCTTATTTTCTTGTGAATTTTCACAAACATAGGTCTAAGTACAATTACAAAAGCAAGATTAAAGCATGCATATAGAAATTAAAATTTCTTTATTTATATAAAATTACTGTGTATTAGTGACACTCACATTGGTGCCATGCAGAGGCAAAGGGAGAAGAGGGAAGAATTTGCTCTTAAAAATGGTAAAGAAGCTGATAAGGCATGTTAGATGACGAGTTAATGAAAAATGTAAAAAAAAACTCAACATAGGATAAATTGATTTCAGATATACTATATCGTACTATGTATGTCGTATTTATACAGTTATTTTTGTAAGTCAAAATTGAATGTCATTTAGTAAAATTTGGTGAGGTACGAAATAATTGGTAAACAAATGTACTAATGTAACTTAATTTCCATAGTTATATATCTAATATCTAATATACTATTAATTAATGAAAAGTGTATAGGTCCAAAATCTAATAACAACCTTTTATCAATAGATAAAATAAAATTTTTAAAATTAATAGATTAAATATGAATGCTAAGTTTAAATTTTATTTAGTTTCTAAGAATAATGATATCTTGATTACAAAGAAATGGAATATGCTTAGCAATTTTTAGATTTTTGTTAATAATATGTATGATATAATAATTTTGTATTATTATACATATAGTAATTTATATAGTATATAAATCTCAGTAAATAATTATATTATATGTAATGTAACTATACTATTATAAATCAATGTTGAAATTTAATATTCAGGAATCCTATAAGTTTTTGAAAATTAAACTTAATTAAACCAAGACAAGCCAAAATATTCATCGTTGGTTGACATAAGGTTTTCTAAAAATGGGAACCATTTTATGAAAAAAAAGATATTCAATATGTGTTAGGCTTAGACATCAAATTAACTATTTTCTGTTTATATGTTGTTCACAGTTTTAGTTATAAAGTTAGACTGTCTTTTTTTGTAATACAGGGGTTCCCCGCTTTGCGGGTCATTCCCTTGGATCCGGTCAGGCAGCGGTCCACTTCACCTGGGAAGGTTGTATTTGGGCCGAGACCCAGTACCACTTTGATGTTCAGAAGAGGCAGGATAGTTTCCGCACAGGGAGAGAATCGAACCCGAATGGTGTTTGCCACCACAGGTCCGTCCTGTCAGTTGGACTACCTCGTCCCGACGATAAAGTTAGACTGTTGCGCAAAAAAAAATATTTTGGTAAGTTTTTAATTCATAAATTAAGTAAATAAGACATGTTAAATTATTGATGAAATGAACTTTCAATGACTTTTTTATAATAGATAGAAAGTAGGATGATTAAGTATGAACTTTCTATGGAAAATGTTTTTGATACCATCTAACGATAATATAAGTATTACATCTCTAGAAGTTTTGGGAGATTAAAAGTTCACCGAAACATTTTTCAACGAGGATGATTAATTTTTGACTTGCAGTTGAAAGGGCTGTTTTAGACCGCAATGGGGGTTTCTTTTTCTTTTTAAACTGCAATGCGGTTTTCTAAAACCTATTTTACCAAGAAAAACATGCTTCAGTTTAATGGATCATGTTTATAACTATGAAAGGGGCTCGAACATAAAAATAAATAAAACAGGTGACCTAAAACAAATAAGACAAATTAAAAGATGTTCATGGAAAGTTAGAAAGTTATAAACTAATATCTAGAGAGTTTAAGATGTTCAAGAACTTGTTAAGTTCTGATTGAGCAGCAATGGTTTCGTTGAAAGTGATGATTTGTTTGGTTTAAGACAAGTTAAAAGATGTTCAGAACTGTTTTTGTCTTCTTCTAGTATTTGGTTTATTTTGGGTGTGTTTCTTTTGTTAAGTAACGAATTTGGTAGAAAACAGAATTATTCTGAACTTAGTAAAAAGCAGAGTTACTCTGAACTCATAGAAACGATAGATTAGTTTTAGTTTCGTGAATTATGATCTTCAAGTTTTTTTTTAAAAAAAAAATTAGTTTGGCTAACCAACCAATATAATAAAACTAGAGGTTTGCCGGCGCTACGCGCCGGTTTTGCTAATATAGTCATGATTTGACTATGATTTTATAATTTAGAATATTTTTCAACAGTATTTTAGAAAACAAAATATGTAAGTGATTATATGGAATTTATTGTAGTCTTTGTAAAATTACTATGAATGAAATTTCAGTTTAAATATATCCACGACAATTTGAAAGTGTAATAGCTGAATTGTTTATTATTTGATTGAAATTTATTAATTTAAATTATGATTTAGATAATTTATAAATGTAGACTTCATCTTATAATGATTATATTAAATTATAGTTTATACATGTATATTTATATGTATATATATTATGTTGTG
>OVBX01003366.1:204-17071 GCA_900406325.1 Erucastrum elatum | reverse complement strand
TTAAACAGAATATATAGTTGAAACTTGGAGAGAAAGTTGGGGACAATCTTTTTATTATCGGTCTTACTAATAAATTAGGATTAGTATTTAGAAATTATTATTTAAATCACATCTTATGTCTATCCCGTTTCCATTTTAATACCAACTAATATGTCGATTTTAATTTTGAATTTCTGTTCCTATAAAACATTCCATCAAAAATTGATTGCCTAAATATAATTCAGTGACACATTATGGTGAATACTCCTTTTACCCACATCTATCAATAGAATTTGGAAAATATATATTTCTTTTTCTGTTTGTTGCAATTCAAGAGAATATAATCAATACCAACTAATATGTCAGATATTAATATGTCGATTTTGAATTTATGTTTCTATAAAACATTCCATTGAGTTTAGATGGGTTAGTAAAGAGATTGGAAACTCATTCGATGTGAAAATAGATTGTGTTTATTAGACTTGCAATTTAAGCTAAAAAGAAATATTTTGGGTCTGCGGTTTAGTTTTTAAAAAATAAAAAGCTATGTTTTGTAATTATCTTAAGAATGTTTTGTAATTTCTTTATAAGCGAGAGATTTTTTGTGGACCTCTTAATATTATAAATAAGATATCTCCATCTATATTTTTGAAAACAAAAAATTATTTTATGTTGATAAAATTATTAACCCGTTTGTTAGATCACAATAGAAATAATAAACGCATTTGTAAAACCAGTTTATAATTGATACCTATTTTACATATTTAACGGAAAAATCTGTATTGTAAAAAAAATATACTCATTAATTGTATATTGATTTTGGAGAGTCAACTTTATTTTAAAATTTAAATGTTGATTTTAAATTTCTGTTTCTATAAAATATTTCATCAAAATCTAAATGGATTAGTAAAGATATTTGGAAGCCCATTTTGTGTGAAAATAGATTTAAATTATTGGGCTTGCAATTCAAATTAAACAAAAATATTTTGGACCTGCGATTTTTGTTGTTAGTAAATGAGAAGCCATGTTTTGTAAATACCTTGAAGATGTTAATGAAAAGCCCTGTTTTGCAAATATTTTTTAGAACTTTCGGTGATTTGGCTGAAATTTCAGGGGCATGTTCACAAACTGTCAGCTGCTTTAATAGTATAGATTCTGCGCAAGGCGCGGATTACTACCTAGTTCTAACACAAATTTAAAAAGCAATATAATTCTTCTATTTATATATAATAACACCAAATTAATCAATTAAACTCTGGATTCAATCTTTACAACTGATAAACCTAAAAAATACAAATCTTAAAAAAACCATTAAAACAATTGATGCATATTTTATGTTGAAATACATTCATTACAAAAAAAATTGACAAAAGAAACAAATCTGCGCTTTGAAAGCGCGGGTCAAAATCTAGATTAATATCAAATAGAGTTTTTGATAGCTTGTCTTACAGTTAGTTAACTTATCGGGTCACTGGGTTATTGGGTCGATCGTGATAATTATTAAATTAATTAATTTTATGTTAACTATTATTATATTTATCTATAAGAAATTATTAAATTAATTAATTTTATGTTAACTATAAGAAATAATTTATATTTATCTTTAAAAGCATTGGGAAAAACATAAAATTGTAATATATTATCGAAAACAAAAATAAAATAATGGAAAGTCGCATCAATTAGTTTTGTTAATATATTCATAATCTACAAGATCATATATTTTTGTAGAAACTTAAAATCTTCTTAATTAGATTACAAAACAGATACTAATAATATAACTAAAACATCTGACAAGATAATAATTAAAATTTACTATTGGTTGAGCCAGTAGTTCAATCAGTAGTTAGGGGTTCAAGTTTAAACGATTTTAAGATAATTGATTTTTTCTAAAATTCTAACCGAATTATATACAAAATCATTGGTTTACTGGTTCGACCGCGGATCCGGGTCGGATTCAATACACTAAATCAAAAATATAAACCAAAGAATACATGTTTTGATATGTTAATTTAACAAGATAAACAAATCTTGCGCTTTTGAAGTGCAGATCAAAATTTAGTTAATGTGTTAAAAGGCTATGGTGTATAGTTTAACAATATAATAAATTCAATACAATTATTAAAATAATTTACTAATCATTTAGAAAAAAAAACGCAAATATGATCACAGATAAAAGCACAAATATGATTGAAAAATACATATATGATATAAGGAAGGACAAAAGTACACACTTATAAATTCATATCATACAAAAATATAATTATACAAACACACAAACATATACATTATATTAGATAAAAAAATTTAAAAACAAAGAGGGCGGGTCAATATTTAGTTAGATTATTAATATAGTTATTTTTTTCAGATAAGTTGATATTGTGTCTGTTTAATCTGGATATCGGTTCAGTTTGGATTTTTTTTTTTTTAATATTTTCAATCTCCTAAAATATATCTACCATTCTAAATCCATACATATTTTGGTTTGTTCGGTTAACTAACGAAAAAATATTATTACTTATTTGGTTTCATGTTATATGAATTTTAGACAATCATGATGTCGAACCAATCAATTCATAATATAATTTCTAAACACATGAAATCAAATAAAATCTAGATAATAGTTGGAAAAAAATTATTAAGAAAAACAATTTCATTATAATTTGAGAGATGGTGACAGAAAATATTCAAAACAAATATTCCAACTTCCAAGAGAATTAGAATTATCATCTGCGGTGAATATTTAGTTATAGATGCTCTTGTAAATGTGTACATGTATGTGTATGTAAAAATATATAAAAGTTGATGATAAGTGTATAAAAATGCTGTAAATTAACATAAAAATACATTTTGTTCAAAATATCACATGAGAGATAAATAGCCTAGATATTAGAGAATTTTCTTTTTATCATAACAAAGATAATCAAAGTGTATCCGAAAACAATAAAAATAATATATATACAATTGGGCATGCTGCATTTTATTCTTTGGTGTATCATAGTTAGAGGTGGGCTAAATATCCGTAAATATTGATTCAATTTGTTATTTTTTTCGATTCGATCCGAAAAATCCGGATATCCGTATCTTTACAAATCGAAGAAAATACTAAAATTCAATATCCGTCAGAAACGAAGCAAATCACAAATATCAAAATTTTGGAAAGCGGATATCCGATCCGATCCGGCAATATATAAATACATGTATATCTTGATTATATTTAAAGTTCTAAATGTATAAAATTATATAATTATTATTCTGACATAAGATTTGACACATTTTATTCACATTATTACTTATATAAAAGTAAATATAAAAGGAAGAAATACAGTTTATGGTAATTATAATTTTTTTCTTTAAATTTTGTGTTATTATAATTATTAACTAAGTTTAAAAGTTTTATAAAATATGTAGATTCACTGATTCTTTTAATTTTTTATCTTATATATCATGCAAAAATATATTATACAAAACAAATATGTATCAAATTTTTAAGATTATTTGTATTAATCAAAACATATGAGATATCTGTAGGTATTCACAAATATCCTCAAATATCTATTTATTTTCCGGATATCCGTTTTTCCGAATATCCGTATTTCTCTGAAGCAAAGCAAATACAAAAATTAGAGATCCGTAACATACGAAGCAAATTACAAATACCTTCAAAAATCTGGATATCCGATCCGTGCCCAGGCCTAATCATAGTCACCATTGGGAGTGAAGGTAACATAAACGTTTCCCGAGACATCGAAGATGAGGCAGTGAGTCAAGAATAACTCCCTCCATGGGTCAAATTTAAATATGTCAAAATCAAGCATAAAGGGAATTTGTGATTGATATTGTCACTCGGAATGCCAGCTCAATTTTTGCCACTGCAGACAGTACAGATCGGGAGTGAAAAAGAAAAGAAAAAGATCAGAAGAGAGTTAGTTCTGATACATGAGCTCAGGTGAGCAAGAGCGGGCCTGCTTCAGTATTGGTCTTTATGGTTAATATTATCAGTGACTTATACAATGGTGAATAGGTTAGACAAATTATGGGTATCAGCTACAAAGCCACTCATAGTTGACAGGTTAGCAAGAATGTTTATGTATTTTTGATCAGAACAAATTTTGTTAAAATCATTTTTAATCATTACATATACAGATCGTACCAAAGGGTTTCTTCTGTCAAACCGTCAATCTTTATGTTTTCTTCAAAAATAAATCAAAACAAGTTATTTTGACCTGACAAGAGGAGAAATTTAGAGCAGCCTAAAACCAGAGCCTGCTTCTTTGGTCCATTTGGGTAGAACAACTCATGGAGAGAGATATAGAGCAAAGGCTTTGCTTATCCTAAATCCATGAGTCAGATATTATAACTGAGTGAAGAATCTGCTTCATCAAATATGGGATATTAACATATCCCAATAAATATAACATTTATGACAATGTTGGACAGACTATAACTGAGTGAAGAATCTGCTTTTGATTGAAATATTACAGTCATCAAAGATTCCTCTTCAACTACATGAATTCGAGGAAGGGACGTTTCTGAACCTGCAGCCTTTTTTGGTAAACCATTTGTCTATCTAACTGGATATTCCAGTTTTGTTATGATATACAGTAAATATATAATAGGGAAAAAGAAAATACATTATTTTAATAACCTCTTAAAATTAAAATTTAGTAAAACAGATTCAATGCTTCAATAACGTATGAAACATAAATTTTTGAATGATACCTCTATATATATATATATCTTGTAACACAATCTTGTAATATTCTAGTTCAATAATCTCCAATCCTCCAGAGGTGACATCAATTTGCGGTGCTTATAATGCTGTTACAAAATTTATATAAGACATTAAAATTGAACCTATAAGTTATACAAAATACTTAATTTAAAACAAATAATAGAATAAAATTAAGCTTACATTGATTTAGAGTAATGTAATTTCAGGATCAAATAAGATTTCAGAAATGCCATTTAGTCTGTTTAGGCCGGTTATAAAATTTCCGAACAACCATTTGTTTCAGGATCAAACTGATTGACCAGATATTTTTTAAGCTTTGCATGAATCTTCACTCCCTGTTAAAAAGTAATAAGAAAATCGTTAGAAGATAATAAACTAAACATGGAGATAGATTTTAATAATCATATGAATACATTATTTATTCACGTACCATCGACGAAGACAATCTCAATTATTAGTCACCGACATCTGAATACTGCTTCTAAAACGAATTAGATTGACACTGATATTCCTTAGAGATGATTTCAAATTAGAGATTGGGTTGAAAGAAACCAGTGAGGAGGGCGAAAAATTATAGATGTTGTCGAGGTTTTAACAGTGAGGAAAGTAATAATCTTTGACTCGTGTATTGTATGGTATTATATATGTACAGCATAGTAAATGATGTTTATGAGTCGTATATGTAAGGTTTTCCACAATCTTTCTCATTATTAAAAGTGTAGACACTTCGCCAAGTATCGTATAACTTATGCATTTAGATTGCTCCCATATATAATGGAAATACAATATATGGTCTCGATACGGGTCTTATGATAACAATAATGATAAATTTTAAAAATATGAGCTACGTAATAAGAATATATTGTATATAGACATATGGAAAGACTGATTTCAAAGAAACTTCTCAAACTAATGTAGCATAATTCGTTTCTTTCAATATGCACTATCATAAATACGAAAGAATGTAAATGGCAATAATGATTTAAGTGTTTCTAGCTACATGGAAACTATACGTGGAGTTGAATTTGGATGTCAAACTAAGTACAAATATATAAGGCCTATTTAGTTTTGAATGTCTTTCTAAATAGATTTCTTACATGGGTTATCATAATGCATTCATTTTATAATTTTTAATGAGTCCATAAAGCTTTGAGATGGAGGTCCATATAGCTTACATGAGTTTATACAAAAATACAAAACTAAATATTATATGCAAATTTGAAAGAGTAGGTGTTTGCCAAAATCAGCTACGTGAAAGTTTAGGAGACATATATTGCTCGAATGCTTATTTGCAAATGCCCATACAAATCAAATACATACACTCATAACAAATAAACTCAAACCATCATTTCAAACAAAACTGATAAAATTTGGGATTATCAACATGTGCATATATTATATTTGAAAGGGATTACTACATATGTGCGTAATCAGGCAACCTCTCACACATCCGTACATGATCCTTCCTACTTAATTTCAGCAATGAACCATGGTGATGACCAGTGGAATCTGTATCATAACCACTGTCCTCATCTTCTCCACCAACCCTCTCAAGAAAGCATGTGAGCTCGTACATGGACGTTTCCCTTCCAACAGAAGGTATATAAACAGATCATAAAGTCTCACACTCTCTACCTGCTGACCTATTCTGCGTTCAAGCTCAGGCATGTAAGAGATTTCTATATCTAATGTAACTCTGATCTTTAACATTCCAAGGAGGAAACTGAGAGGGGTTATTGATCCTCTCTCATAACTCGGCAAAAGAGTTACAATGGCTTCAACGATCTCCCTCTCCTTATGACAGTTCTATCAACAACACCCTTTAGTGATTTTGCAACATATATGTTGCTGGATGCTACAACGAAATTAAGGAGCTATTACGTAAAGCTTGCGTGAGAGAGAAGAAGGAGAAGTTTATCAAAATATCTTCTTATTAGATAAATGCTCATTTACATGTATATATAGTAAACTGTACAATTGACATTAAACCAACTATTCTAATCAAACCAGCTAAACCGGATAATATAAACCAATAGGCCTCCTCAAGATGAGCTTCCAAAGATATTGTGAAGACTCATCTTGGACATAAGATGGTAAAATTGCTGAGGAAACAGAGGTTTAGTTATTATATCCGCTACTTGGTTTGTTGTACGCACATGTAAACTCTTCAAAACCTTCCGATCAAGCCACTGCCTCACAAAATGGCAATCATTTTCTATATGCTTGGTTCGCTCGTAGAAGACAGGATTGGTCGCTATGTAAATAGCTGCAGTACTATCAGAGAAGAGGATAGGAGTCTGAGTTCGAGGAACCGTCAAATCATTCATCAACTTAATAAGCCATATCATCTCCTTAGAAGCACTGTTCAATGCTTTGTACTCTGCTTCTGCAGAAGAGCAAGAAACTGTATCCTGTTTCTTAGAGTGCCAAGATATCAATGAATCACCAAGGAACATCGACAGCCCTGTAGTAGAACGATGACTATCACGACATGTGCTCCAGTCTGCATCTGCAAACCCTTTAAGAGACAGGTCAGATGAAGCTGAATAGAACAAGCCTTGTCCCACAGTACCCTTTATATATTGCAAGATTCGATAAGCAGCTTGAAGATGAGTAGATCGCGGTGCAGATGAGAACTGACACAGTTTGTTAACCGCAAAAGTGATATCAGGACGAGTGATTGTTAGGTACATCAGTCTTCCAACAAGACTACGATATCTTTCAGGCTCATCAATCAACTCCCCATCTTTCATAGCAAGATGAAGATTCGGTACCATAGGTGTAGAAGTAGGTTTACATCCTAGCATTCCCGTAGAAGTTAATATCTCCAGAGCATATTTCATCTGACATACAGAGATACCTTTGCTTGAACGAGCTATTTCCAAACCCAAGAAGTACTTAAGAGCACCAAAATCACGTAGCTTAAACTGTTGTGAAAGATCATTAATCAACTGTCGTGAATGTATATCACTAGAACCAGCCACAATAATGTCATCCACATAAACCAACACCGCAAGGAAATGACCATCATCAAACGTCTTCAAAAACAATGTATGATCACTCGTGCCTGTTGAGAATCCAAGTCGTAACAGAGCAGCAGAAAACTTAAGAAACCACTGCCTAGAGGCTTGTTTCAAACCATAGATAGATTTCTTCAAACGAAATACATCATTCTTAGTCAATGTAAGCCCTTTCCTCTCTGCATAATCATCTGGTATTTTCATATATATCTCTTCATCAAGATCTCCATTCAAAAATGCATTTGATATATCCAGTTGATGAAGAAACCAGTTTCGAGATGCAGCAACCTTCAATAAGAACCGGACTGTTGTGAGTTTAGCAACAGGTGAGAAGGTTTCAGTGTAATCTAACCCTTCTTTCTGGGTAAACCCTTTAGCAACCACACGAACTTTCTGTCTCTCAAGAGTGCCATCAGCATGAAATTTCAGAGAATACAACACTTTACAGCCAACTGCTTTCTTCCCAGCCGGTAAAGTACTCAACTCCCATGTCCCTGTTGATTCCATTGCTCCTAGAAATTTGTGATGGAAGATTAGAAGATGGAGAAATTTCTGGTGAAGGGGATGAATGATTAATGTTACCTGAGGACAAAGATGAAGATGGTGTGAAGAGTTTCAAGCTGTCTTCAGATGTCGTCTTAGAAGCCAATGGAAATACATCCTCATGAAAGATTACATTTCTTGAAACTGTAATCTTATTTGTCTCCAAATCAAGTAGCTTATACTCTTTCACTCCTGAAGGATAACCCAAAAGAACACAAGCTTTTGATCTCGGCTGAAATTTGTGTCTCTGTTTTGGTGATGTAGAACCGTAACACAAGCATCCAAACATTCTCAATTGATCATAAGCTGGCACCTTACCAGTCAATATCTCAAATAGAGTCTTGTTACCAATCAAAGGAGAAGGAGTCCTGTTGATAACAAATGCAGCGGTTAAGATACTATCTCCCCAATACACAAGAGGAAGCTGTGATTGAAACATTAAGGCGTGAGTTACGTTCAACAGGTGCTGATGTTTACATTCTACAACTCAGGTGTCTCAGGGCAAGAGTGATACGACATAATCTCTTTGTCTTGATAAAAAGATGTGAATTTTAATTCAGGAGCATTATCTGATCTGACTGCTTTCACTCTTGCGTTATACTGATTTTCTACTTGATTAATAAAAGCTGGAAACACCTTTAACACTTCATCTTTAGTACGCAATAAGAACACCCAAGTTGCTCGAGAATGATCATCCACTATAGTCAAAAAATACTTGTATCCATCCACTGTCTCAACCGAAAATGGTCCCCAAACATCAATATGCAAAAGCTCAAAGGTTGAATTACATATGTTGTTTGGAGAAGGAAAGGAAAGTTTCTTCTGCTTCGCCAAGTGACAAATATGGCAATAAGAGTTGCCTTTATTCTTCAATCTTGTGGTTCCCAATGCTTCAGCTATCAAGTCAAGACGTGAGTATGAAGCATGACCCATCATGTTGTGCCAGGTACCAATATCAACTACTGCATTCACTCGTACAGAAGCTTCTTTGATGTCTAACACATACAGGTTTCCAATCCTCCTACCCAGACCAATCGTCAAGCCCTTGGTAAGCTCCTGTATTTCACAAGAAGAAGGATCAAACATCACCTTGGAACCAAGATCAGTTGTCAACGAGCTAATACTGATAAGGTTTAGTCTGAACTCATGGATGAACAAAACATTCCGCAGAATAATGTGTTCATTCAACTGTATACTGCCAACCCCACTGATCTTGATCATGGAACCATTGGGAAGATTCACAGAACTGGTTAAGTTCGTATCAAGAGAAGCAAATATATCTCGATCATGAGCAACATGATGAGTAGCTCTAGAATCAAGAATCCAAGTTTCATTTGCAAGAACATTCTTTGAAACAGTGAGAATCCCAATAAAACAAAACGTAGAGGAAGAGAAGTCAATACCCGATATCTCATTAGTGGTGTGAGATGTAGAGGCATCGCCTTGGCTATACGTAATGTTGTTGCTTTGAAGCTGAGAGCTGAACAAAGCAATGAACTGTTGGATTTGGTCTTTGGAGAGATTCCCAATCAGATTATCAAGAGAAGCAGGCTTTGCAGCAGGCTTAGAGGACGTGTTGACTGAGGAAGAAACAGAGTTGGATTTCTGAGGCTTCTCAGGTGCTTTGACTCTGGTACCATAGCCTGGAGGAAAGCCATGTTTCTTGTAGCAACGCTCTGCAATATGTCCAACCTTGTTGCAAAACGAACAGATAGGTTTGCCTTTGTGAGCACTGGATTGAACGTAAGCAACACTCGACGGAGGAGATTGGTTCTCTGAAGCTTCAGACACTTGGAACGCAGCAGGAGTAATAGCAACAGCAAAGTTCTTTTGGCTATCATCCTGATCCAAAATGTTGTAAACTTCAGTGAGAGAAGGCAGAGTCTTCTTCATGATGATTTGACGACGAATCACAGCGTATGATTCGTTGAGTCCAGCCAAGAACTTGACAATCTTAGCACATTCAGCTTTCTGATGGAGCCGAGCTGCTTTCCCACACGTACATGGATCATCAGGTTCTTCACAGTTCTCCAAGTTACTCCAAAGCGTTTTAAGCTTAGTGAATTAATCAGAGAGAGACAGAGAGCCTTGACGAAGATCCTGAATCTCCTGCGTGAGATTGTAAGTTCGTGGCAAATTTGTCATATGGAATCGACTATGTAGATCGTTCCATATCTCAGTAGCATCACCTAAACAAAGGATGCTTCGATAGATCTGAGTCGATACCGAGTTAAGGATCCAAGACTTAACCAAGCTGTTGCATCGAGACCAGATACGAAAGTTTTAATCAGATTCAAGAGGGCGAGGTAACGAACCATCGATGAATCCGATCTTGTTCTTCGCGTTGAGAGCAATCTTCATCGCAGCTTCCCAGTCATCAAAGTTGGATCCATCAAGTTTGGTAGAGATGAGAATCAAACCATGATGATTGGAAGTATGCATAAAGTAGGGAGAGTGGATCGAATCTGTGAGGTCAACACCGATTAGTGCTCGCGAAGCTTGAAGATCCGGGCCTGAATCCGTCGGAGTAGCCATCGGAGCTGCTCGAGTTGCGGTACGGTTCGATCGACGAGGAATCTTCTTCACAGATACCATCGCAGCTTAGGAAATGAGGAAACACGAGCTCGATCGAGAGAAATCACGAAGAAATCAAGCTCAATATTAGCTCTGATACCATATTACGTAAAGCTTGCGTGAGAGAGAAGAAGGAGAAGTTTATCAAAATATCTTCTTATTAGATAAAATGCTCATTTACATGTATATATAGTAAACTGTACAATTGACATTAAACCAACTATTCTAATCAAACCAGCTAAACCGGATAATATAAACTAATAGGAGCAGCTCTGGCCAAGGAGTCTTATCTAGTGTTTCTTCGTCCCAAATAATCACTCTATAAATCATCAAGTTACCTTGTATGATTTCAAAATGCTTAAAGTCCTTTTAAATAAAAAAAATTACCCTTACAAAACTTTGCAGAAGAAACCCGGAATCATATATGTCCTTACTCTTCACGGATTTGGAAGTTTCTTACACATAGACTCCTTTGCCAGAGCTACTCAAATGACTAGAAAAGACTCATACCGCTTCCTAAGAACACAGCCATGGGACAAGCATCTACCTTTCTGTTCAGGTATGTATTCCAATCTGCCTTCTATCACATTCGGAGAGAACGCAGGCACGGCGAGAAACCTCTGTCAGAATCTGTTCAAATCAGGTTCATCGATAAGAATGTCCATAATAACTTCAATCCGACAAACTGGGAAACAGACATATCAGGACAGGATGTCGAAGTGGCTTGAATACTCTGCGACAACAACTTCAGCATATCAGTGAGTGGAATGTAGAACCAAAAGGTCCAAAACCATGGGAGTAGGGGTCATGTGTTTTAGAGAACCGAGTTTCTTTTTTTTCAAAAGTTGAAAAAAAAATTTTAAGAGTAAAATTTCACTACAAAATTTTAAGGAATTTTCAATAATATGTAAGAATACAAAAACACTAAGACTAAGGGTCCGACTGGTGACCACTCTAGGAACATAAGGAACGAATAGGAAAGGAACAATAAGGAATAAAATTACAGAAATGAAAAAGAATGGTTATTACATACCAAATTTGATAAGGAATGATTTTCCTTTTTATTTCTCTACAAAAAAATGAATGGTAGGGAATAAGAAGGAAAAACTATTCCTCGTGAATGGTAATTTTTTCAGGAATGTTAAGGAATGCATTATTCCTCTCTGTTCCTTGGTCATCATTCATACCCTTAGTCTGCTCTTCTCGTGGAAAACATATCTTAACTAAATAATACTAGATTTTGACCCGTCCTTTAAAAGGACGGGTATGTTTTTTGTTTTAACTTTTTGAAAAACTTAGTTTTATATTTGTGTTACTTTTTGTAATCATACTTGTGTTTAATATTAATGTAATTTAATATAATTTTTGATAATTATATTAAATATGTCAAGTTGCATAACTATACACGTGTGTCATATGCATTTAATAAGTTATTTTAAACTTTTTTTAAAGTATACAACATATTATATTTTCTGCATAGTTAGCTAATATAATTAGTCAAGAATATTTTTATCCAGAAAACCTGACTCCTTTTGACCCGAAAATCAAACTTTGATACTCTATTAGACATGGCTTATATATTTGAATGGTTTGTAAAATGTTATATCTAAAAACCAATATCAAATCGGACCCGCATTGAAAACCAAACAAAAATATTTGAAAAGTTTTTGGAAAAATAATTTGTAATATATATATATATATATATATATNTGTGTGTGTGTGTGTGTGTGTGTGTGTGTGTAATGGGTTAATATGGTCTTCACTAACTTTAAATAAAATCACATTTAATAAATATTTTTTAACCAAATAACTTATTTAAAACCCGTTAAACTTAATGAGTTTATATCAATATTTCTTTCTATAAAAGATCCAGTTAGACCATGTTAAAATATATTTTAACATCATGTGCTTTGTTAATTTATAAATTTAATGTCTATGTAAAATATTTAATAAATTAATGTATGGTTGATAAATCCTAAATTTTTGGTCTGAGATGTAAGTTATGTTGATGTATGGTTGATAAAATCTAAATATTTAAATATTTTCTTTTTATTAAATAAATATATAATAATTTTAATTGTGACCATATTATATTAACTGATTTTTTTATAAAAAAAATTCCTAAATCATATATATTGATCTCAATTTTAAATTTGGTTGTTTCTTGTAAAAAAAAACAATAAAGCTAATGTTATATTATATATTTGAATGGTTAATTATAAAACAAAAATATGAATCAAATAACATAAGAGTTAACTTTTATGCGGTCATTTTAATTGATAATTACAACGTAAATATTTTAAGATATTAATATTTTCACATTTTTTAATAATAATAATAATAATAAAATTTCGTATATTAAAAATATATTGAATTTTTTATGTTTACAAAATAGAACAAAACAGTATACAATAAAAAAATTCATCCAAAAATTAAGGGCTAGTTTAAATATGGGATTCTATTAGTTAAATTAAATATATTTAGTTAAGACACTAAAATGCATCTAAATGCATGCAATATGAACCTAAAACAAGAGAAATGATAATACTAAAACTATGCAAAATCACAAGATATCACAACCCAAAATATCAAACGGGGTCTTTGTATACGATAAACAATTGATCTCAAGTATATTATGGAAGTCGGATTCAATGGCCAACTCACGACCTGACACACTCCAAACCCGGTCTGATTTCCTGTATCGAGAGCAATAAAGCCCCCATAAGGAAAACATAGGCCCACGAAGGTTAATACCACCCAATTTCAAGAAGTCAAACATGCCGAGCTCGGGAGAATAGACCAAAACGTAAAGGAAACAATGGTATTAACAAGCATCATTAAGGCACCGCCGGGGATGACATCACCCTTATGATCTGCCAATGTTACTTATAAATGGAGAAGGAAAACTAAATAGAGGGGGTTTTTCTCAATATCAAAATATACTTTGATTAACATTCAAACTTTGTTGTCTTGCACCCATGTTTTCATCTTCGATATTATCAATAACACATCCATTTTTCATAGTTTATTGTAGCTTAAGATTATTGGGATAAGCTACTACATTTACAAACACTATTTGTGAATAAAATTTAGAATTTATCATTCTTCTTCTTCTTCCTAGAACGACATCGAAAAAGACATATGCATGCGTAGATTTGACAATCGTTGTGGACCTCAACAGTTTAGATGAGACCATAATCTTTTGTAATGTTATACAATTATACTCCCTTGTTTTATTTAATTGATGGTTTAAGTATTTCAAACATATTTGAAAACAATAATATTAAATTTCTTCAAAAGTAAGAAAAACTCAATAAGAAATTTTATTTTGATTGTGAGATTGCTAAGCTGTAAATAAATTAATTTTATACCATTTTCAGTTGAATTTTAGATGAAATTAACAATGTATTCTAAAAATATATTCTTGTTAATTTATGCAATTGTAAAAAAAATAGAAGGGAAAACACACATATCAATATTTGTTATTTATGTTTAAATCCAGTAACATAATACGTCTTATTACGTCGGAAACACCAGAAAAAAATCTATTAAGTTTTTTTTGGATAAAATGTACTATTAATATAAATATTATTTTACTTTTAGTGTATATAATGAAAATCAAGGAGGGCAGCGATGTATACATTCACAGCCCATTTGTAGTCTGTCTCCATGAATACACCTACCAATCGCTTCTTTATTAAACTTTCTTTGACAGCGGGCTGTGCAAGTGGGGACTGTACATTTTCCCGTTGTCATTGGATAAGATGTATGACATGGGTAAATCCCTTTCTTAGCAATCACTGTTTCTCCTGTTATTATAACAATCAAAACATAACCTTAGTTTTCATATTTAAAACATAAAATGACTTTTGTAAAACATATGTTTAGGAAGTTTTTTTTTGCATACTTATAAGAGAAAAAAAGAACTAAAGATCTAACATATTCTTTCTAAATCATTGATTATTCTTGAAGTATCATTAAACTCAATATTATATGATTAGACATTAAATTATATAGATATATAAGTTAATACAACATCACATAAAATTTATTCTGTAATGATTATATAAGGTATTAATAAGTTGTAAATGTAAATACAAACCGAACAGAAGAATTGTGATCATAACAAAACCAATAAGGAAAGGTTTAAACATATTTTTCATCATAGATAATGAAATGTTGATGTTTTTAAAATTTAGAAGGGGAAATTTCATAAATATATTTTTCTTGGTACCACTAATCAACTATACCACCAAACAAATAACTTTTACAAAAATATTATATTAGTGAATGTGTAAAAGACTCAACTACCCTAACCTAATCTTCTTCTCCATCGCGTTATTTTTTCTCTCTGTCGAGACCATCACCCCTCTCCGTCAAAATCGATCTCTTTATGTCGTCCTTCTCCGTTGATATTCGTCGTCCTTTTCCGTTGAGATTTATCATCAAAACCTCTGGCATCGGATCATCTTTGATCACTTTACAGGTTTGAGGAGATTGTAGAATCTGGGTTTTTACTATTCAAATCTATTTGGATTTATGGATTACGATTTGTTGCAATATTGAAATTTAAAATATTCATCAATCTGAAGAAGGTAAATGGTTGATTAGAGATATTTTTGATGTAGCTATTCATCAATCCTCAAAATTTTTGATGTAGCTATCAGATATTATAAATCATGAGAATTTAGTCTCTGATGAGATCAGGTGAAGCCAAAGGTGAATCAAGTTTTTATTTCATGTTGGCTTTTCTCGAACAATGAGACAAATTGTAAGTCATACTAAGCAAGTTTGATGATGAATCTCCATAGATATGAATTAGCTTATAAATTTTATAAATCAGTTAATAAACTTTGATGATGAATCTCCATAGATCCCATATCGGCAGCTTCAAACGTTGTCGTCAGCTTACAACACCTCGTTTCACGAGAGGCAAATCCTTTAGACTCTCAGGTATATATAGATTACATACAATTTTTTGTCTCATCAAAGTGTATTTTTTACATGGAATGTATTGATGTTTGCAGGTGATTACAGGTGCTAAGTTTGAAGGCGGTGGTGCTTTTAATGTGATTCCAGACTCTGTTACTATCGGTGGTACATTCAGAGCCTTTTCAACTAAAAGGTTTACCCAACTCAAAAGAAGAATCGAACAGGTCAAAGTCCTTTTTTGGAGTCTTTTGTATTCTTCCTCTTGAGTCAAAAGATTTTAAACATTCTCTTGTATGTTTCAGGTTATCACAAGGTAAGCGAGCGTGCATATGTGCAATGCAACCGTTAATTTCCTCGAAAAGGAGAAACCTTTCTTCCCACCGACTGTTAACGACAAAGGCTTACACATCTTCTTCAAGAACGTGTCTGGTGATATGTTGGGGACTCAAACTTACATCGAGATGCAACCGCTGATGGGATCAGAGGATTTCTATTTCTACCAAGAAGCAATTCCTGGCCCCTTCAGCTTTGTAGGGATGCAAGACGATGCTCATCCACCGATGGCGAGCCCTTACTCGCCCTTACAAAGCCTTAAATTAGTTTATAAATATTAATAAATCAACTTCTAAACCCTTGAATTAGTTTATAAACATTTATAAATCAGTCTATAGATTAATTTATACATCCTTATGAATCATTTTATAAGTTTATTGTACATTGATTTAAAAATATTAATGAATTAGTTTATAAACATTTATAAATCAGTTAATAGTCTTTATAAATCAGTTAACAATCTTTATAAATTGGTTTATAAAAATCATTTAATAAACTCTTATAAATTAGTTATAAGCCTTTATAAATTCGTTATTAAGCCTTCTAAACTGGTTAATAATCATTGTTTAATCCATGTATAAACCTATATAAATTCTTATAAATCTCTTATAAGAGTTTATATATCATTTATAAAATTATATAAACTATTTATAAATTTATAAGTCATTTATAAGGGCTTCTCAATATCTTATAAATCGTTATGAGTCTATATATCATTTATAAAATTATATAAACTATTTATAAGTTTATAAGT